>CAEFZX010007000.1:0-12796 GCA_903066825.1 Alfaro cultratus
ATTGATGTCTAATTAAGGAGCGGGGATCCTACATTGGCTTTATCGGGATGGGGAAAGATGTGGAAATGTCACAGTGTAGTGTACAGGGATGTGCTCAGAAAGTGAGTGGGGTAGGCTGGTGGGTTGGTGGGCGAATGAGCGACTCCTTTAAAATCTCTCGAGGCACCGGGAGGTTTCCGGTGATAGTGATGACATTATTGCCATCCCTTTCTTCCGGTGGCGCGCTAAACTGCTCACCTCTCTCTCTCTCTCTCTCTCTCTCTCTCTCTCTCTCATCCCCTTTTCTCCTCAACTCTCTCCCCCAACCCCCCTTGAGCACTTCCGGTCGGCGTTTCCTTCATCTTTTTTTCTTTCAGATCTAATTTTGTGACGTCGTCAACTGGTGAAGTCATTCCTGCGTCATTCTTGCGCACTTTGCAGATGATACGCAGTCACCTACTATAACCCTTTTAAAGGCATTGTGCTCGCTCGCCCGCTCTCTCGCTCACGCACGCGCCCACCGCAGTGTGATCTTCTGGGAGATGTGCGCGCGGCTGGCAGTGCGAGAGGAGAGTGCATTTACAGCACGAGGGTGGGAGTGGGTGGTACGAGTCAATGAAACCCCCTTGTTCATTCACAAGTCTTTGTTCATGCATACAGTAGCTCTGACTTTGGTCGCGGCGGCAGTTAAGTGTTATAAAAGAAAAGTCATAAAACTGTTTCGTAACACTTTTAAATTAAATTATAACTAAAGAACTAGGGCACGTGTTGTTTAATATTGAGAAATAAACAATGTTTTTAACATTTATCATGCCATTTCTAGAGCGAACCGAACCGAACCGGTGACGTGTAGATTTACGACCGGTGATGCCTTTCTTCATGTAAGCACGCGCATCTCCTCACGGTTTCTCCCCAGCGCCATGGAAACCGAGCTAGACCTAGTCACTGCCCACGCGCTCTGATAAGACGCGGCAGAATGAAGCGAGAGCCGATTGGTGCGCTCGTGAGGTGTCGTCACACGCGACGCGCGAACCCCTCGGGGGCTTTCGACCACGTGACTGCAGTCGTCACCTCAGCACCGTCTATTAGGGAATTAGACGTGGTTGTGACAGATGTGAGGTTACATATGCGATGAGGTGAAAGTGCCTTCAGACTAATTGTAATCTCAGGTTAAAGGTCACTGCATAGCTGTAGCAGTGGGGGCAAACAGGACTAAAATTTGCCCCCTTTCAGTTGCTGGGGCAACTGGTTCAGCACCAAGGACAGCACCGATGTGACGCTCAGCTGTGTTGCTGTCCAGGCTTTGGTGCTGAAACGAAAACAACTGTGAACCTTTGAAGAGTCTGTAGATAATTTGCAGGAAATGGATAAAACATTAAGCCTGATGAGTGATTTTTAGTTTAACTTAACCATGTGACTGCTGGTGGTTTTCACAATTATTCTTGAAGCAGAATGGATGGAGAGAAAAATGATACTTTTCTAAGATTTAATGTAGTTTTCAATGTAGTTATGGAAAGTATTCAAGTTAAGTTCAACATGAACACACATTCTGCAAAAACCTCAGGAAGAAGGCAATGATGAAAGTCTGGAAGAAAGAAAGAAAGTGGATAAAAAGGTGAAAAAGAAAAATGGAGATATAGAAGACAGAATGAAAGGATGACACATAAAAGGAAGGGAGGAAATAAAATAAAAAGGAATGATGTGAAAAAGGGAGGAAGCAAACTGGGAAGAATGGATAAAAAGGGAATATAGCCTAGAAAAAATACATTTTCCTCACTCTGTTTCCATTATTTCCATGTTTAGCAAGATGTGAGCAATACTCAAACAAAATGCTAGTTTTCATTCTTTTCTGGCCTTTTCAATATGTTGTAAAAACCCTCAAATTATAATTTTAATTCAAAGGTTTTCTATCTATCTAGCTAAAAACTGTTAACAGGTTTGGCAGAAGCTGCTCCTATGCGTCATGAGACCAGGATGGTCAAACCCAGTTAAGTCGTTATTGAATGCTTCTCTCCCGTTTCTCAGAATATCTCCATCACATGGACACATTTAAGCACTAACTGGGTCAGGGACAGGAAAACTGGGGGTGGGTGATGCCTCAGGGCAGCCTTGCCAAAAGTTAGTCTGAAAAAAAGGAAACTTGAACACTTTTAAAAGTTTTTCAGAAAAAGAGGAAGTAAGACAGATATTTATTACAAACTGAAATTGCCATTCAGTTTCTGCACTTACACAATTAAATACATTCTTAACATCTAAAGCTGTGATGGAAAAACATTTAGGAATATCAAAATGTAATGGAACTGAATTCAATACTAGTTAAATACTGCCAATTCACAACAAATGTCAACTCAAGGAATTTTACAGCACAGTTTTAAATTGATATAATTTTATATAGGAATATTAATCTAAAAAAATGCATATGAGATCAGCTCAGTCATATAGACAGATTTACATTCAGATGCGTTCATCTGAAAAGGAAACCCACCCTGTTGCATTAAGTGAATAACTTTGTAGCAATCCCTGTAAACTATTTCATGATTTGTAAATGAACTTGCTAAATTATAAATTAACTCACTGCATTTAAATAATAATGTTTCAACTGGTGCTTAAACCATAAACAAACAGAAGATTCCAAAAAAGTATTATTTAAATTTTTTTATTTGCTACTTCTCTCCCTGTCTGATTGGATTTCAACTTTCTCCTTTCTTGGTAAGTAGTTTTATTTTACAGATAGTAAATCTCTTTTTTTCTCTCTCTCTGCTTGTTGCTGCAGATTTTGACATGGAAGAGGACTTTGCCCCTTCTTTTCCTCATCCTGCCAGCGCATCAGCACCTTGGCTTTAGACTGCTTACTGCTTATACAGTGTCACAGTACAGTAACAGTCTACAGTCATGGCTACTGAAGCCTGGCGATTCATCAGACACCTCTGTGAGGAGAGCGTGGATGCGGAAAACAGCCCAATGACAGTGCGCAGTGCTTTTAAAATGGCCGACCTGATAGCAGAGTGTCAACGTGTGAGTCAGTGATCTCGCTCTGTGTCTGTTTTTCTCTCTCTCTCTCTCTCTCTCTCCTTCTCTCCTGTTGTGTCTGTTTTTTCCCTCCTGCTCAGAGAGGAAACCTGTGTGGGCTTGCATTGGGGGAGTCCTACATCCTGCAAGTGCGTAACGTTCACACTAAAACCAATGAGACATTGCGGTTTCCAGTTACCATGCCAACTCCAACTCCACCTCAACCTTGCTGTCTCCATGGCGACCGTGGCTTTAGATTGTTACTCTAGCAACAGCACCATGGTAACAGTCTACAGCCATGGTCGTTAGGGGCAGATGTCATCAGGAACAGAAAATTTGAGGTCAATAAGTTTCATGTGTTTGTTAAAGAAAAACATTGAAAATTCTTTTTAAATAGCAATGAGATCTATCTATCTATCTATCTATCTATCTATCTATCTATCTATCTATCTATCTATCTATCTATCTATCTATCTATCTATCTCAATAATCTTAGACATTTTAATTTGACTATTTTTATTGCTACAATTAAATAAACATAGCACAATTGAAATCAATAAAGTATTAATATAATTCTTTAAAATACATACACAATTAGGAATTATTAATAATAAATAGTTTGAATTTCTATTATATTCTCCAACAGATAAAATCAATTATTTGGTTAAGAGGAAACAATTGGAAAGGGTTCAAGTTTATTTTATAAATCAGTTTAGCGATAGTTTTAATTTGTGGAACATTAAAATCCAGTCAAGTATGAATGAATTTTCTCATGTCAAGTTTCATTAAAAGGAATTTGACTTTGGATGGTCCAGCTTTGATGAAATGAGGCTTTGGATGTGCTATGCATTGATTATTGAAGGTTAAGATATAATCCAAAGTCAGGCCTACATTTAAACCAGCAGGGAGAATAACAAAAAAAAGTTTTATGTTTCACAGAATTTTAACCTACAAAAATAATCTTCACTTTTTCATTATTATTCAAAATCCAGAGCATTTCTTTGTACCTTCAGCCATAGGACACATGTTCACACACTTTGCTCCTTTTTTACTTTTTCTTTATTATGTATAGCATGTTGTTTATTCATTACAGTACAGTGATGAATGCAACCAGTATGTGCTGCACAGATGAGTCAGCTGGCTCCAGCACCTGTTCTGCTCTCTGTTTACCAGACCAGAGCGGCTCTACTTGAGAGCAGCAAAGCAAGGAATCCCCATTGGGCATCAGCTCTGACATCTGCAGGCAGATTCAAGCACATTCTGGATGCTACACTGGTGGAATAACACATACGTACAGAAATGCACACAGAGAAACATATATACTTGGTATCAGCATGCAACAAAACGCATACTCAAAAATAAAATAGACCCAAGCACTCAAACGCTGCAAAATGCAGAGTTAGCCTGCCATCTAGCGGGCAGATTATGTCAGTGTTCTGAGATGTAATTTATTCTATTAAACATCTTAAAAAGAAATTTATAAAGGTCTTTTGAATTCATTTTGAGTCTGATTTACTAGAATACATGACTACTGTGACAGATAAGACAAGATATGATGTCTCTTTGGGATGTAGAAAGAGATGTTTATGCACATTCACACTATATATATGTCTACAAAATGTCATTGCATTAATGCTTTTGTTTTTCCAAAAATGTTTTTCAGAACTATTACAGTTTAACAAATAGAAGATAAAATGTCAATGGATTGTCTCCAAAGTTATATAATTAATAAAAAGGAATGCTAAATAATTAAAATGACCAAAGGATATTTTTAAATCATGAGTGATTTAGATTGAAATCTGTCAGTTACCAAAAAGTCACCATTTTTATATCGAACCAGTTGATTTTATTTTTACTGACCACTTCTACAGTAAATGTATAACTTAAAAGTATGAATTCATCCAAATATTTCTTTGGATGAATTCAATTCATCCAAAGAATTTTAAAAAGTAATACACTTACTTTCTTTAAAAGTCAGCAGTACATGCTTATCAAAGAATAATGAATACCAAATATTTAACAATCTCAGCAATCTCAGGTTAATGGTAAATGCACCATTATAGTTAATTTACCATAATGCTGCAATAATGGTGAAGGATGGTTAATTTACCATTTACCATCCTTCTCACCCATTCCCAATATAAATGTAGAGAATCATCTAAATTATGAGATGGATTATTGAATCAATCAATCATCTGGGGATGGTAGGTTATAATAATAATAATAATAATAATAATATAGTCTTTCACATATGTATTTTAATTTGACCATAATCACTGTCTTTTTACTTAAACAACATATGTAATGTGCATTGATTTTTCTGAGGTAATGCAAAGTAAATGAAAACTCATGATCAGAAGTTTGGATTTGTCGTTTGTCCTCCACCCCCTGCACTGTAAAAGCTCATGTGCTGATCAGTGAACAACAGCACATAAACTCTTACTGTTCAGGGCAAAGAAGTATTTAGTTCCAGGGCAATCCTTCTAAAAACCATCCAAACAAATTACTTACATGCTGGTCCTTGCTACGACATAAACCCAGTCCTGCCCTCCACATGGCTATTCACCGTTCAACAAACTTTCAAGTTGAAATGTTTCAGATTGTAAACTAGATCTGATCGTCCTTTAAAAACAAATCTTTCAGCTCAAGTCTCTTTTTTCTTTAGAGAGTTGAGGTATCTTCATTTGTATTACCAATTGGCATTATCAATTACCAGACATCAAAACAAGGAATTGAAAACTGTTTCAGTGTCACATCACGCCCCCCACTGTACCACCATGGGCAGACAGCCATATTGCTCAGGTCAAAAATCCACCATTGATTTATCTACAAATAACACCGAGCCATGCAAGTGCAAGGAAAGTTTCTCACCTCTTTTCTCTCCTTACAACTGCCTGAAACCAACCAAAATTGCACTCAAATTTTTGTGTTTAGCATGAGCCAAAGCTTGCCTTACTTGTTTCCACCACAGCCTGTAGTCACGATGACTAATATTTACCCTGGTATTGTCAGTCACGCACCAGCAGGACAGCCAAACCACAGCTGTCCATGCCAAGGACCCAGACCATGTTCAAAAACAAGTCCAACTGAGGAGGCAAGCACACAAATGACTGCAAAGGATTTTCTACACCAGACATGGGGACAACCTAATGCATGTCCTGAATTCACCTCATCTCCCCTTTTTGGCGCCAAATCAACACAAACCCAAACTTCTGGGAACGATTGCATGTGTTATAGGGACAGAAACACTCACACTGAGTGATGAACGACATCAGGAGATCAGATCCACTTTTAACTGTTTTTAGGCAGTTTTTCCAGGGTATTATCTCTGTCAATGTTACTTTATTTAAAAAAAGCAGATAAAAGTTAAAAATAGGAATAAATTTAATCCAGGAGAATTTGGTTCTGAGACCTAAATGCTTTTGCTTGAGAATTGGGGAATCAGAGCTCCTTTAAATAAAGAAGGTCAAGCCTGTAGGAATTTATAAGTAGTCAATAAATGCAGAAAAACATGCAAAAATCCAAATGTCTATCATTTATGTGGCTGCAGGTATCTAACATAAGCCTCTGAAACTGTCAACATGTGAGATAAAGAGAATGAACTAAAGTAAAGGAAAGTTCAGTGTCCACAAAAACAAGAAAACCACAGAGGAAAACCAAAACTATGTGAGAACTATAAGAAGACCAAAGTTCACCAGAACAGAAGGGAAAAACACGAGCAGTCACCCACCCACATCCACACACGCACACATGCACAAATACTCTGTATGTATCATACAATGTTGATTTCTCAACCAATTTCATGCCAATAATTGATATCAGTTGACTTATGCTGCTGTTTCTTTTCTTTAAATAGAAATTCAACTGACATCTTTAAATAGGCTCCCATCTGTTCCTGCTTTTTATTTGTCAGCGCGCGCCACATGTGCCAGACACACGGTCGATCCGTCCAGCACGACCTCACAGTGTGAGGCATCTTTTCCTCTTCTGCGGTAAACTGTGCAGGCAGGCCTGTTCACAGCTAAGCCCAGTCACCCACAGAAACAGACAGAAAATAAAGAGGCATGGTTTTAATCCCATGTTAAGACTGGACACAGGCCCTAGCTCTGCAATGTCCCGTCCTCTGCAGCAGCGCACCAATTCAAGTGGGTAAATAGTCACTTAAACTAAAAGCTTTACAATGATCAGCATCCTCTTACTGATTGTTGCAATGGTAAAGGACAATAATACAGATGAGCAGATTAAAAAATGAATTTAAATCCAAAAGTTGTTTGGCCAGTAGATTAAAAATAAAGTCCTCAGCTGAATAGGTCAAAGGTTTTATCCCAGGTAAAATGGTCAGCTTTGGTCTCATCTCCGTGTCCTGGCCCGTGGGATGACCAGGCTCTTTGGAGTTGAAGTACAACTCTTTTATAGACACGCACGCCTCCAAATCGCCCCTCCCCTCTCTTCCATCTCCCATAACAACAAACGCTCCAAAATCAAAATAGAGCCCATCTGTGCCCTGACACAACCCTCTGGCTCCCTGCTTCAACTCCCCCGAAAAATCCGCCGAGGCTGAAGAATGGGGGAAAAAGTGATAGTTTAAAGCATGTCCTCGCTCTCCCCTGTTTCAGCTGCAGAGAGTGGAAGAGAGAGGCTGGGTAACTCCACCCTCATCCGTCTCTGTCTCATTCCATTATTTCCCGTCTGTTGTGCAACAGGAGGAACGGATTCCTGAGAAGAGAGTCACAGCTCTGTTGTAAAACTTACTGGCAATGGTGACCCTCTGTGTTTTTCTTTTACTGTTTCCCCTTCCCTCACTCACTCTCTCCATTGCACTCCACTTGTTATCAAAACCATGTGTACGCGTGTGTGTGCATGTGTCTTATAAGGTCTTGGAGGGACACAAGGGCCACAAGGGAACTCTGGAGAGAGTGAATATGAGTGGCTGGAAAAAAAGAAAACAGATGTGCACAGAGAATTAAATGCAAAAAAAAAATAAATAAAAAAACAAAAAGTTGAGTGAGAGTCACTGCAGGTTTGTAAAAGACAAGAGCTAATGTGGCGTATTTACGGTGGAATTTTATGTTAACAGAGCAATTTAGGTTTATAACTGTGTCATAAACACACAGTTTATAACAAATCAGTCTCACGAGCTTTGTAAAAAAATAGTTTTAGATTGTAGTTTTTTAATCCATCTGAATGATTCTTACCCTTTATTTCCTAAGATAAAACCAAGGCTAAATTGTTGAATCTTCAATAATCACTGACTGAATAATTAAACTAATTATTTGTTAAAGAAAGAGAAGCACAACAACCCCAAAGTACTTATCAAATTCTACTGGACGACTACAGATTAAAGGTACGTTTTGTGACAATTAAATAAATCTGCACTGAGTAAGGATCTAATATTTATGAGGAGTTTATTAGTGTTTGAGGAGTTTAATCAAACAGCTTTTGTGGTTTTGATTTTAACATCCTTTACAAATCTGAGATGGAACAGGAGGCAAAAAAGAGGCCTTCCCAATCACCTCTCAACACCAGATCTGCCACTAAAGAAACAATTCAACACCTTCCGAAGATCTAGATTACAACTGTCAATTTCTTGGCTGGACAAAGTGTTTAAAACAACCAGAATTATCACTAAGAAGTACACAGGATTTCAGTTCCAGTGCATAATGAGTTTTTAACAATCATAGTCGTAAATCCTTCAAAAGCAATAAGAATAAAAACGTCACTAATCTAAACTCAAAACTTTTGTCTCGTCTCAGTGAGAACCTTTCACATTTGTAGACAACTTTAAACAGTGTGTGCCACAACAAGCAAGCTTATGGCTTCCTCGTTTTATGGAGATTTTTGAGAATGCCACCTGCTTTGAATAAGAACTCATTCTGAGAAGACGTCTGGTGGGACATAATGAAGAAACCTGACGACAAACTGGAGCTTGCGTTAGAAATGTAGGAAACGTATGCTTCTGTCAAATGTGTACGGCACAAGACAGAGAATGATGCTGAGGAAGAATCTGAGATGAGATGAAAGAAAAGGAGAGTGAGGTAGAGAGGAGGGAGAGACAGAGAGCACACATCTGGAAACGATTGAGAGGAGCCTGACGTGCACATGCTTCAGCTACAAAAGAACAACACGTACTTGAACCCTGTGTAGTTTCTGCCTCTGCACAAACCTGTCTGTGTGTGTGTGTAACCTCTTCATTCATCAACTAAAGCCACAGCATCATCCCTGTAATTCTCAGGATGTGTGCCAAGTTAGGTTGTGTAGAGTCAAACTTAATAAACCAGGGTTTCGACTTTGGTTGTGATAAAAGATCCGTCCGCACTTTTTAACAATTTTTCTGCAACTGTTAGCAAAAAGAAAAACAAAGAAAAAATTCAGGGGGTGTCATGTGGTTTTCATAAACAAGAGAAGATATGACTAAAAGCTTAAAGGAAAAAAAAAAATCATTTATGATTCCAGAGTAACTCTGCTGCTGAAATGACTGAGTGAATGTTTGAAACGGATCATTTTAGGGATTATTGTTTTCTAATCAATTCCACAACAATCCCTAAAATAATCCTTGAAATGTAAAAATACAAAAAATAAACTTTGAAACCATCAATATTTATAAAAACTAAAATGCTTTACCCACCACTCACAAGACAGATCAAACAATTTGATGGAGAGCGTTTTCAAATCCTGCCGGATTTTCCCTGCTTTAAATTATGTTTTGTCGGATGGTGAGTCTCTGACCCAGTCAAGTCTTCAACATCTTGTAACAACTAGATTTACCTCCATCCAGCTTCTCACCAACTTTGACCAGCTTCCTGCTGAAGAAAAGCATTCCCACAGCATGACACTACCTCCACCATGTTCATCATTTACTAGGGTTCAGGTTAATTACTGAAGCATATTTTTTTGTTTAGTTTTTGTTAAGTAATATTAATCTTTTTACCACAAACTACAGAAATACAGTTGAATACCTTAAAGCTCCCATACATTTAAACACCATTTCAATTTAATTTCAAGCTAATTTCTATGATTTAGCACATTCTTCACATCTACTTTATTAGAAAGTAAAACCCATTACTCTGTTATGTCCATTTAAAACTATTGTAAGTCATATGCTTTAGGTATGCATGTATTTATATTAATATAAACGATTGAACATCCTCACACAAAGCAGACTTTAATAATTTTAAATAATCTTTTTTAATGCTCTTTACATTAGATTTTCCCTGAGCAAGTTTACATTGATGTTACATTGACCTCTCAGTCTAACAGTTGATCTTATTCTTTTAGATTTATCAGACAAAATAATGTAAAAAGGTCCAGATCCAGATCCAATCTGTGTCTGGAACGAGTTCTACCAGTGATTCAGTTTTTATTCTGTTGCAGCTTCTGACAGAAAATCAGTGATTTTGTTGTCTTACTGGAACCTCTTCAGAAAGTCCTGATACATTTGCCTGTGAGCAGCTGCAGCGGGAACAAAATGGCCTCCAGGATGTATGAGGACCTGAGGGTCCTGGAAGCAAGGGAGGAGATCCCTGCTCATGCTGTCAGGGATGACCCTGTCCTCCAGTCCAAACACGTGCAGAGACGGGATTTGGAGCGGAGCGTCGTAGAACTTCTGATGCTCCTCACAAACGCTGCGGAAACCGGCAACAAGGATGGCAAATTGGAAGTTGAATTCCAGCTCCAGTTTTTGCTCCTGGAGTGAACACAGCATGGCAACAAAAGCTGCTCCCTGACTGAATCCCAGGACGCCATCAAACGGGCCCTGGGTCTTCACGGCTTCTCTCACCGCCGATATGCTGTCGTCGAGGCCAGAGCTTTTCTCACATTGCTGCTGAGCGCTGAAGCTCCGAGCCTGAATGTCAGAAAACCACCAGCCCCTGGGCTCTTCATTGCCCCCTGCTGCTGGAACTGAATTATTCTCCTGGTTAGAAACCTCTTTAAAAAAAAAAGGAAAGAAAAAGAAGAAATTCACATTCCTGTAACACTCCACAGAAAAGTAAAAAATAATGAGAGTTTTCTTTGATTTATAGTAAAGAAGCAAGAAAACATCTTTTAAAATGGTTAATTTTAAAGCTTTGACTTCTGTACAAAAACAGATATATTTAGCAGTAGTGCTACTACTACTTTAATTTCAACTAAATCTTTTTATGTATTAAATTAATATGCTTTGCTGCATTTAAGAAAAAAAACATTGTTATTTAAATTTATTTCACATCTTTACTTAATTTCCAAACTATTTGACAATTTACATATTTTTGCCTTACACTGATTTATAGAAAACCACATAATAGTGTTGAGTGGAAACAACATTTCATAAATGCACACGCCATTTTGGCTATTTTATGTGATAGATCAACACAAAATAATGCATTACATATTGAAAATGTTATGTGTGACATGGTTTTTTTTCAGCCCAATTCAAACTTTCTTTGCAGAAGCTGCAAGTCTTAGGGGGTATATCTACCCCCTCCTCTGGAGAAGTAAATTTTTCCCCTTTCTTTTTGCAAAATAACTCAAGCTCAGTTGAAGTGCATGGAAATCTTCTGTGAGCATTCAACAGATTCTCAATTGGATTTGACTGACCCATTTTTACACATGGAAAAGTTGTTTGGCTCCTATCTGACGTGGGAGAGAGGGTTAAATTAACCTCTATAAAAGAAGCGAAGGGACTGTTTGTTATTCTTTAGGATGAATTATCAATGAAAAATTTTGATATTTCTAAATGAAAAATGTTAGCAACAAGACAAAGTATTCTTTTTTTCTTTCACTTCCAGTTTAACTTTATAGTTTTTAGGACCACAAACATTGAGGGACAAATTAAACTTTGATAAATACAGGACTTATTTTCGAAGAACGCTCTTGTTTTTATTGCTGTAAATAAAGTCAAAATACTTTCCACATCAATAATGTGGAAATATTTTACTCACAATATTAGGAAACCATACAATTTTCTTTTATTAAGCCAAGTGTCTGAGTAGTTTAACTTTATTAAAATATGGAATCTTTAAGCAGTTTTGGCCTGAGGTGAGAAAAGTTTGGACTCCATTGTGCTCAATCATTCTATTGTAGCTTTGGCTGCATGTTTAGGGTTTCTTTTCTACTGTAAGGTGAACCTCTGTCATGCATATTTTTAACAACTTTCACCAGCTTCCCTTTCCCTGATGATAAAACCAGATGCTGCCTCCATCATGGTTTACTATGGGTATGGTGAGTTCACGGTAATGTTGCAGCGTCAGTTTTCTGCATTGCGTAGGATTCCTCTCTACCATAAGAACCTGTATATGGGCCAAAAAGTTCTGTTTTGGTTTCATTTACTTAGACCACCTTCTTCTACATGATTATTTTCATTCAGCTTCCATATATCACATATTGTGTGTTGGTCTGTCACACAAAATCGCAAGAAAATAGAGTGAAGTTTGTGGTTGTAACGTAACAAAACGAGAAGTATTTGGAATACAGTGGTTCAGTCGGCATGTTGAGTTTCTTGTTGTGTAATGTTTCCTTTAAAAATGACTTTAGTCGCATTGATTATTGCAACAGTGTCTTCACAGGTCTGTCCAACAAATCAATCAAACAGCTGCAGCTGATCCAGAACGCTGCTGCTCGCGTTCTCACTAAAACCAGGAAGATAGAACACATAACACCAGTTTTAAAGTCCCTCCACTGGCTCCCTGTAGCTCAAAGAATAGACTTTAAA
The DNA here is from genome assembly GCA_903066825.1 of Alfaro cultratus. NCBI lineage: Eukaryota > Metazoa > Chordata > Actinopteri > Cyprinodontiformes > Poeciliidae > Alfaro > Alfaro cultratus. Next base: position 12,677 of record CAEFZX010007000.1, read on the forward strand.
ATACTGTTGTTAGTTTACAAATCACTGAACGGCTCAGCACCACAATACATTAAAGATCTGCTGCTGTTGTATCAACCTTCCAGACCTCTCAGGTCTTCTGGTTCTGGTCTGCTCTGCATC
>CAEFZX010007002.1:0-24684 GCA_903066825.1 Alfaro cultratus
AAGAAACAGTGGCTGGTGAAAGATTTCCTCTACCAGTCACTGTAGCTGGTGGAGAACATTTTGAATTTCCACCCCTGCTTGAAATAAGAAACATTCAACCTAACAGGAAACTAATGAAGGTAACTAATGTTTTATTGAGACTATATTGTGTTTTTTGGATGATTCGTCTGCAGTTTGTCTTCTCTTTCAGCAGCAGATAAGGTGAAAAAAGTGAGACACAAAATTAAATAAATACATTCATAAATAAATCATTAATTAAACAAACCATGAAACAAATAAATATTTACATAATTTAATAACAATTCACTTACATATGTCAGTTTTATTGCAGCTGATGCAGAAGACAAATAAATTGTGTATTTAGTGATTTCATGGTGACTGACAGCAAGTCAAGACAAATCGATCCCAGATAAAACGGCTGCAGATCAGGTGATGACACTCCGATACAGCAGAGGGCGATATTAGAAATCTACTGAAACTTTTTGCTGTTTTTATCTGCCATGTTGACGATAACCTGCTGAGAGTCAAATTTCTCCTACAAACTCCGAGGAACGTTAATGACAATCTTCCATCACAAGGCGGCCATGACTTTCAAAGAATGAGGTTAACAGAGTTCAACAATAGAGGATTAAATATTAACTGGCCCCGCCCACTGACAGGTGTTGGACAGACCAAATCATTTCATGGGTTTATTCAAAAGTTTAATCTTTTTTCATTTTTTTTGCATAGAAATATTCTTAATGGAACCTTTGTGTTTGTGAGTTTTGTACATTTCTGGTAAGTCCGAAAATCCTTTGAGGAGAAATTTCAGTTTCAAAAGTAAAAAAAATTGCTAGAAAATTTTTTTAGAAAATTTGAGATCAATTTCAGAAATGTTCTAGAAAAAGACTTGTAAATTCCAAAAATAATTTTTTTTCACTTTTCCAAAAATTACAAATTTTCTAGAATTTTTTTTTCTAGAAAATTTCTGAATTTAATCGCAAAATTTCAGATTTTTTTCCAGCAAGTCTTTTGACTTTTCAATCTCAGAAATTGTCTTGGGTTTTTTTTCTTGAAGATTTTCTAGATGAATATAAAATTTTTGTCAGAAATTTGTTCAGTTTTTCTATTTACATCACATTTCATTATTATTGATTTATTATTATTATTATTATTATTATTATTATTATTATTATTATTATTTTGTACTTAATCAGCAAAACTGACTTAATTCAGATGTGAAACACTGAAGCGGTCTTCGGTTTTATTTTTTTCTCGCAGTCCGTCCACGGTCACGTGGTGTCGCATCCTTCCAGTGGGCAGACTGGCGTGTCTTTACTGGGTTACGGAACCGCGGAGCAGTCGGGCTGGTTCCGCGCGTAGCCGCGGGAAACATCGGCTCTTTCCGCCTCCGCAGCCGGACTGCTGCGCTGCCACGGCGCAGGTAGGTTTCCGCTGCTGGGGAAATGATCCCGAGTGGGTGGCTGCAGCAAAGACACGCGTGTTGCGTGTAAATAGCAGCTGCAGATTACAGCGCTGATTGTGCAGCAGCGTGGTGTGTTCAGGTGCCGTCAGGAGAGTCGGAGGCTGCTGGTTAGTGTTGATGTGCTGCAGCGCGCTGGGTGATGCAGCGGGAAATGCATCGCAGCAGCGGAGGATCTGCAGGACGGAGCCTGTTGGAGAAACTCAGTGAATCATGACTCAGCAAGCATCGAGATCCGCTTCAAACCAGCGATTAGATTTGATAGAAATACGAGATTTGACTGTGAAAAGGAGCTATAGGAAGGATGTGCTGCTTGTAACGTTACACAGTAAAAATTAACAGCCGTAATTTGGGTTTTTCAGCCCGTCATAAGAGAAAAAGTAATATTTTTAACATCAATTTGTATAAAGGTCCGTTTTAAACTAAATATTTTATTATCTAGCTAAATATTTAATTAGCAAGATAAATATTTAGTTTGAAGCTAATTATTTTTGTTTATTTGTAGAACTTTTACCTTGTTAACTAAATATATAAATAACAAGCTAAATATTTAGCCTGTTAACTAAATACTAAGTAACCAAGCTTAATATTTAGTTTCAAATGAAATATTTAGTTAACAAGCTAATTGTTTACTTAACGAAACTTTCAGTTAGAAAGCTATTTACTTTCAGGCTAAACATTTCATAATCTAAATATTCAGTTTCAAACAAAATATTGTTTGCAAAATATTTAGCTTGCTAGGTAAATGATTAGTTAGCAAGCTAATTATTTAATTTCAAATTAAATACTTAGTTAGCAGGTAAAATATTTCATGTGAAGCTAAACTAAATTTACTTAGAAAACTAAACATTTAATTTGATGCTAAATATTTTGTCTCTATACAAAATATTTACATAGCTAGCTAAATATTTAGCTTCAAACTAAATGCTTAGATTCAAATTAAATGTTTAGCTTCAGATTTGTTTAGCTTGCTAAATATTAAGTTTGTTTTCATATTTGCTAAATACTGCAGCTAACTTGCTGGTGAGTAATTTGTTTCAAAGAGGAACCAGATCCGTCTTCTGTCTGGAATCAGTTAAAGTCTGTCAGGCTGATTTTCTACAAATGAATTCTGAGTCTGCTGATAGTTTCTGGTTCAGACTCTAGATTTAATGTATAAAGATGAGAATTTTATTGCAGCCATTTTGGGAGGATGGTGCATTTTATTTACTGGATTAACTCCAGTAAAGTCACAATCTTCCACTCTCTGTTTGCTGTGCATGAAAAACCTGTCAGTTCGTCAGTGTGGGCTGTGAAACTGCAAGATGTCTCTGCAACGATGCCAAGTCCAACTGTGTTAAACAAAAATCCAAAATCACAGGATTTTATCATTTACGACAACCCATCTGTACAACCAAGAACTTTTCTTCAAGATTTATTAAAACGGTACATTTGTTGCCTAAAGTAGCCGATATGTTTTCCCACGGTAAATGTTTTATTTATAAATTATGCAACTGCTGATTTTATTCCCATTCAGTACCAAAAGGAACGTAAGGAGAAGCTGGGAGAGAGGAGATGGAAGAACATCGTGTAATGAAGGCAATGAAGCTAGCTCAGGTTTTTAATGCTAACAGCGGAGCGCTTTAGCCATGCTAAAGCTGTTAGCCACCTGTCATTGCTAATGCTCAAGCTCTGTTAGCTGCCTTTCAATGCTAAAGTCGAAGCTCTAGTAGCTGTCATTTTGTGCTAACTGTCAAGCTGCTAGAGCTGCCTTGATAGGCAAAACTCTGCTGGCTGCCTTTCAGTGCTAATAGTGAAGCTGTATTAGCCACCTTTCAGTGCTAAAGACAAAGCTATGTTAGCAGCTTTTCAGTGCTAAAGGTGAAGCTTGTTAGCTTCCTTTTTAGCTCCAGCTCTGTTAGCTTTATTTCGATACCAACGGTTCATTTTTCCATCGAAGAGGTCGTTGCCCACAGGTTTTATTTTCCTGTCTTGCCTCTGTTTTGGTATTTCTCATTCACCTTTAGACCACACTGTGTGCTAACAGAGTATTACTCCAGCTTCATGTATCACCATCTCCTTCAGTCGTTTAAAAGCTGATCCATTCAAAGCTATCTCATTACACAGACATTTGATATTATCATTGTAGTAAATAGTATGGAGCTGGCTGAGCAAAAGCTGAGCCAGCGTTTGCCTGTCAGTAGCTTCACATAGTTCAAATTCTGCAAAAACAAAAAAACCTATAAGGTGATTACGTGTTATTATATCAGTTAATGCAAAAATGAATCAGTTAATCTACAAATGATGATTCGTACCATAGAGGAATGCTATTTTGTTGCATTTTATCCAATAAAATGTATATTTTCTTATTTAAAAAAGGAATTTGTTTATTTACATCTTAGTGTATTTGAGATATTGTATAAAATAGGCTGAAGTGATTAAATGAAAATCTGCAGAGTGTGACAACTTTTATCCGATTACTTGTTTGATTACTAAAATACTCACTAGCTGCCACTCTAAATAGATTCCTATTTTACATATCAAAAGCAGTTTCCTCAGCTTTAAGTTCAGCCATATTTTATAGAAACTGGATAAGAAATAAATGAGCTACAACTTACTTTGTGACGGATAATTTTGTTGACATGACTCAATGCCTAGCTATAGCGGCTAACAGACGTCACTAGCTATAGTGGCTAACACGTCATCTGCTATAGTGGCTAACAGACGTCATCTGCTATAGCGGTTAGCAGCTGTCACTAGCTATAGCGGCTAACAGATGTCACAAGCTACAGCGGCTAACAGCCGTCACTAGCTATAGCGGCTAACAGACGTCATCAGCTATAGCGGCTAGCAGATGTCACAAGCTATAGCGGCTAACAGATGTCACTATCTATAGCGGCTAAAAGCCGTCACTAGCTGTAGTGGCTAACAGGCGTCATCAGCTAACAGTTGCTATGCTATCCAGTGATAAATACTGATAGTGTTTGTCTCTCTAACAGGTAAAAGTGATAACTCAGAGGTTGATGTGTCTCGTTTTGTCTTTCCCCTTCAGGTTATGCCACCCCAAAGGATTACTGGACCCCCTGCGGTGAAAGAGAAGGGCTGATCCCGTCCTTCTCCAGGTTCCCTCAGTTTCCCGCCCGATCCGTTCCTTCCTCTCCCCATGGCGCTAACCGTACCTCCCCTTCAGTCCTAACCCCGTTAAACTCTTCCATCACCCTGCAAAGGTTCCTGCCCGTTAGCTCCTCTAAATTAGCCTTCGGCCGTGTTAGCTAGCCTGCGAGTCGAGACTCTTCCTGTTGGCTGCTGGTTTGGACTCATGGCTACTGGAGGTCATGATGTTCTGGTTAACCTACAACAGGTAGGAATTCCTTCAAATTAATATGAGTTGTTTTAGCTTTTCCAGGTGAGACATTACAGATATAAAGCTCATTGGAAGCTATAAGTTATTAGCTTGTTTATTTACTGTATTTATTTACTGTAAGGCTTCAGAAGATGCTGGGTGATGTTAACCACCAACTTTATTTCCTCTTTTATTAGATTAAATACGGTGAACCTGAATGTGTCGTGAAGTCAAACTACTGGAGCTGAAACGAACACAGACAGGTCAATTAACGTATTTCACTTAGTGATAGAACACCTGAAATAAAAAAGACTTTAAATAATATTAAAATTTATGTATTATGTACAAAAAAACTCAATCCCCAAAAACTGATGAAAATGCTGATACTACTGAATCTTTATGAGCAATGCTGAGATTGAATGTGAAAGTACAGAAACGTCACACACACACACACACACATGGAAGGACGTCTGGAAGGTAAAATCATTACAGCCTTTTAAATTTAAAACACACTTTCCAAAATGTGTGTGAACCAGAGCCGCTCAGACGGTCCTACAGTGAGACGGGCAGAAAGTGTCGTAATGCAGCAAAGAGGCTTTACATCACTGACCAGTTAATCATAATAACAATAATAATAATAATATGAACAACTTTCTGTTTTCTTCCATCATCCAGGTAAAATCTAAAATCTTTTTAGACTGAGGCAGGAAGCCGGAGCGCCTGGAGAAAAACCTGCAAACAGGAAACTGGTCAAATATTTTTACCAGTTATTAAAGCTGCCAGTGCTTCACTTTAAACTTTCAACAAAAACATAAACAAACAGACAAAACCAATGGCAAAACAAAAAAGTGTGGAAATACCAGAAAAGAAAAGAGCATGACAAGGAAATATGATTCAAAAGATGTTAAACAAAAACAGAAGCATTTATCCAACACCTTTTCTTTATTTTCTGAATGTTTAAATCATTCAGGACTACAAAATAAATATTTTCTGTACCCTCCGCTTCTCCAGACTCAAAACAGTTACTAATTTTGTTCTTTGTGATCATTTCTTCTGCCGAATTATCTGATAACCTGTTTGGCTCCTCTCCAAAACCAGCTCTGTCGTCTTAGAGAGGAGAAACTGTCACATTGGGGGGTTTCAGAGTTCCTGATGCGGGTCAATCCCAAAACTGGATTCTTTCTGTCACCTGGTTGTTTCTCATAGACGTCGTAGATGAATCCCCTTTCATTCATCTCCTCTCTGCAGCTGCGACTGTTCATCCTCAGCCGTTAGTATCTGTTGTCTGTGCATCGTGTGAAAGCGGTTTGGTTCAGAATCACAGCAGATTACCGAAGACGTACAGAAAGATGTCCGACATGTTTTACACGTGATCTCACTGTACATTTCTGCGTCAGTGCTGCCAACAACAACCACGATAAACTGACAGGGTGTCAGTTGTTGTATAAAAATGGGAAGTTTTATTTTTTTTTAGCAAAAATCCCAAAGATTGCACAGACTGTGGGGGAGAAAAGGACAGTTAGTTTGTGCCAAATCAAAGAAATGAATAAAACAAAACTACCATCTACTCTAAGTACAAACAAAGGAAAAACTAATCTGATATAACAAAAAGATTCACCATGAGTGGCACCAACCTACTTACCTGGTGTATTTAACAGAAACGTTTCCAGTCTGTCAATAAAAATAATATTTCTGTAAGAACATGGAAACTTTGTAATCCTTGATTATTACTGATAGAAAACTCTTCCTGCAGCCGGATTTGCTCTTTATTTTTAATAATGTTGGGCAGGATTCAGCATTGAGTCAAAACATGGCAGCTTTGGAAAATATTTATTAATATTTTCAGAAAATATTTATTAATTTAATTTAACTTAAGGTTTCCGTCATGTTTGGTTTGTTCAGACGGCTGAAATAGTTTCTTTCTGGTGGAAAAAGTCCATTTCCATCACATCTGGTAAATTCAGGGTTGTCCAGTGATGAGTTGGATTTTTCCCCGGTAGAAACCCTCTTGCCCCCCGTCTGCCCCCCTCTTGCCCCCCGCCTGCACCGCCCTGCAGCAGGTATCGCTTTAAATGCATCCCGTCCCCACGTCCCTCTGGTGATTAGCAGCTAATGGACGCTTCAGAAACTTGAGTCCGCTCAGGGATCAGACTACTTCCTGGGTCAGCACCAATCGGACGCTGAGTCAGCAACTTGTTTGAGGGTTCTGACCAATCAGAAGCTCCGCATGGCGAGGACACGCCCCCCTGGCCCCCAGGGAAAGAAGTGCATTATTTTTTGTTGCTGCTTAGCACTTTGATGTATTGATTTGTTTTCCTTCATGCAGCTGCAGTTTTAAAGACATGGTCTTCTTTCTGTTGTCTGGGGGAGATTCTGGGATTATATCCTCAGATTAAAGGTAGAATATTTCTAAAATAATCAGATTAATATATAGAGGCCTTCGAATGTTACGTTTGAGGTGAATGGAGTTTACCTGGGCTGTAAATTCAGTTAGATACAAATCGTTTTCATGCAGAGGTATTTATGATTTATTAAACTAAAACTTCACAAATGCTCAACTTTATTCTCACATTTTTGCGACTTTATTTTTGGACATTTAGAATTTAATTCTCGTATTATTATGACTTGGTTCTCGTATTTTTCCGACTTTATTCTCCTATTTTGTTGTTTGTGTTACGAGTTTAGCCTAGCGTTAGCATCCAGCATCAGTAAAAAATGAATTATTCCCTTATCTTTGGGTGTAAATGGAGTTGGAGACTTTAAATGATTTTTGTGCTGTTTTCGTCCAGGTGAAGGTGGAGGATCAGGATGCAGCTGAGGAGGAACAGGAAGAAGAAGAGGAAGAGGAGGAGAGGTGGGAGAAGGCTCTGTCTGTGGAGCGTTTCAGAGACATCATCGGAGATTCAGCGTCCTGCAGCGCCGAGCGGATGGGCCGACTTTACACCGAGAAGGACTTTGAGTGTAAGCCTGGTGGCACAGCTCAAATAAACACATTTAGCTTAATGTTGATTCATTTAATATGCTGCTTTATGGCTAAAAGGTAATAGGGAAAAGCTATAACTAACTGGAACTATATGATTTGTTTATGAAACTTGCTAAACCATTAGAGATATTTGCTTTTATGTTTATGAATATATTTATTAGTCTTTTGAACTGAAATAGATTTTATTTTTCCCACTAAAGCAGTTTACGTCACATGATGGCTCTCCGTAATCTTCCTAGCCACGCTTGTGCTAGTTCACAAAATGACAGACTAGCATAAGTCATCCATTATGCTTATGGTACTGGCAGACTTGCCATTAGCATTAGCAATTAGCTTATGCAAACAGACTACTGGCTAGTCCGTTACCCATTAGTTAGCCATTAACTGACGGACAAGCCATTCGTCTGTCAAAATGGTGGACTAGTATAAGTTTGTCATTTGTGGGCTAACCGAGCTAGCTTAAGTCCGCTAACTGAATTTAGCTAAAGCTAAAGAAAACTGGATGTTTTTCTTCTTCAGATCCAATTTAACGTTTTGTTTCGTTGGCAGATCACAGACATGCGTTTCTCCACACACACCACCCGTTATCCACTCACATGCCCGCATCGCAGCGCAAGAGGCCGCACGGCGCCGACCGCAGGCACAGGAAGAAACGCAAGAAAAAAAAAACCTCGCTGCCGCCCTCCGACGTCACGCCCACCATCCAGGAAGTAGACGAGGAAGAGGCGGAGTCTGACGCCGACGGACGCCTGGAGGCCGCCACGCCCAACGAGTTCCCCGACATCCAGCCGCAGGTAAAATAAGTCGGAGAAACAAACGTTCCTGTTGAATTAAGGGACGTTTCCTCTCTTCTCACTGAGCTTCGTCTTCCTCTCAGTTTAGTTTTGGGAGCCAAGAGGACTTGGAGGAACCGCTACGACTTGCTGCCGTCCAGGTGGAAAACGAAAAGCTTTCCGCTTCCGGGAAAATGGCGCTCACGTTGATAAAGGAGGCGACGAGTAACGACAGAACCGAGGAGAAAGATGGAGGACAAGCAGCTTCCCGAAGGTTGGCAGTTCCCTTTAAACCTGAGCAGAAGCTGCAGTTTGAAAAGTTCACCATCTCTTTTCCCCCATATCTGATGTTTTTGTGTTTCCATTTATGTTTCTACTGCTTCTAAAAACAAACACTTAAAAAAAACTCACCCAGCTGTTTTCTGGTGATAATTTCATGTTTTTTAATCTCTAGAAAACAAGCCGTTTCAAAAATCCCCTGAATGTTAAGTCACTTCCATGGAACTGCACCGTTACCTAGCAACCCAAGCTGAGCCCCGTTACCTAGCAACCCCAGCTGAATTCCAGGAGGTTTGGTCAAGTGATTTTATTTCTTTATGTGCTGGAAAAAAATAGTGTTAATGAAAATACAGAATACAAAATAAAAAAATATCTGAAATAAAATAATAGATAAAATACAAGAATACATCGATGATATTTTTAATTAATATATATAAATTAATAGTCATGAATAATAAATAAAATTACTAAAAATGCTAAATTAAATAAAGTAATAACTGAAAATAAATATAAAATAAAGGAATAAAATTTAAATTGAATAAAAAATACACATAAAATAATAAGAATGAAATTAAATGTTTATGAATACTAAATAGAAAATTTTAAAATAAAGTACTAAAAATGAAATAAATGAGTAAAAAGTCAAATAAAAAATGAAAGTCATGAATATTAAAATAAAAATAATAAAGAAAAAATATTCATAAAAAATTACTAAAGATTACATAAAATAATAAATATGAAAATAAATAATTTGAAATAAAATAATCAACTTAATGAATAAAAATAATAATTAAAAAATATTTTTTTTCTTTGCATTCAAAGGTGAATTTTATTTAGCCAGTTTGAAACCCGATAATCTTCTGAACACGGATCATAAAGTCAGAGGAAACATGACAGAAGTTTATTTTTTCCTTCTCTTGTTTTTACATAAAACCATTAGAACCAGTAACTGTTTCCCATAGGAACCAGTAATGAGCTCTGGGCGCGGCTCTTCGTGCTCCTACCATCCCTGAATGTTGCATATTAATTGGGCCGGCTGGGCGTCCGACATGCAGGACCATCAGAATATGAATAATTTGTTGAGTCTGTGAATCATGCATGGCGTTTTGCTGCGGGAGGCCCGGGGCTCCATGGTGATTGGGTCGGGCAGAACCGTGTTGCTGCGATGACTCAGAGGTTTCCATCAGAGCCCCCTGCTGGCCAACCTGTGGCATTACAATTCACACAGTGTCAACAGAAAACCCTGATTTAGTCATTTAAAATAAAACAAAGCTGGATTTAGAGGCTAATGGAAACATTTGCTGGTTTTCCCTTTTGTTGATCTTGTCAGTGCGTCGGAACAGTCGGAAGCTGTCAGTCCGGCACCAAGCCGGGGCTGGCTGCGGCGGAAAGCCGTCCACCATCGGCTAATGGCCGCCCAGCGCAGCAACTACGACCTACGGGAGCGGCTCTGCATCGGCAGCATGACCGCCATGGAGGCCGCCGTCTACCAGCAGGTGCCCACCGACGAGGCCGAGGCCCAGATGTTGGTCAGCGCTGACCTGGACGACATGAAAAGTACGATCTGAATATTATTCTGTTGGTTTATCAAGTTATATTAAGTTAAATTCAAATCAGTCAAATTCTGTTCAATCATGCTGCCAACATGATCAATTCTGGTTTATTTTATAAAAGCTTTTTTGAAGTACAGCAAGAAAATCTGCCCTGAGTTTTGTATTTCATAGTGAAGATCTGGCGCCACCTGCTGGCTGAGTCGAACAAACACTGAGATTAACAGCAGGATTAAAACTTCACTTTATTTGATGGGAGGATGAATTTATTAAAGCAATATAATTACTTGTATAAATAAAAATAAAAGTAATCAACAAATAAAAAAATCTAAAGTAATAAATATTACATAAAAAATAATGAAATAAATAAATACAAAGCAGGTTATTAAAACTAAAAATAATGTACTCAAGGAAATAAAATTATTTTATAAATGAATAGAAATCAAATTAAAGGACTAAAATGAAATAAAATAAAAAACAAACACAAGGCAATTTAATTAAAATAAAAACAAAGTGCTAAAATTAAATTAAATAGACTATAAGAAAGTAAATTATAAAAATCTAAAATAAAATTCTAAAATGAAATAAAATGAGGTAGTAAATAAGTACTAATTAAGTAAATACAAACAAATTTAAAATTTGTTTATAAATAATGAATAATATGAGTAGAAATGCCAAAATTAAACATACTGAAGCCCAAACATGGTGAATATTTTGGTAAATAATACCACATAATTTTGAAAATTTTTTAAACTTTTTAAGTCAAACTAAACAAAGTTGCATTTGAGGTAATGAAGCCCACCTGCACCTGTTAACATGTAAACTAAGTAAGACAAAAGTGTCAGTTTCATTTGAATCTTTCAATAGGAGATTTTCTCATAAATTCTTATAATTTCTCTGACATCATTTCTGGAGTGTTTTTCTCAAGAGGAACTATCTGCAGTCGAAGCGCTAACGAGTTCCTGTGTGTGGAGAGAAAAGCAGGTTTCAGAGTCAGGAGGCGTTAATTAACGGGCAGTGGAGTCGATTCCCCTTCAGCGCCGACCCTGCCTCTGGCGGTTCCTGCATCAACCAGAGCAGAGCCGCCATCGACTGCTCAGGAGCCATCTGCCCGGAAACCTGCAGCGCTTCGCATACAGGCTGCATGCTAGCAGCTGCTCTGTTTCTGTCCGGCAAGACGGACTAATATTCAGTTACTTTAGGACATTAGCTTCCTCTGTTCCTGTTTTTGAACACTAAAGGCCTGGAATGAAACCAACTTGGCAACACAAAGGCTAACAGTAGTAGCTATGCTAACAGTTATTGTTTATTGAACGGATCCTCGACTAGCTAAACACATTTGACTAAATGAGAAAAATTTTCTCATTAATCTAAAAATATTAGGTTATTTACTTGTGATCAACTGTTATGATTAGCTAAAGCTAACACCATCAGCTGATAATGAAGGATGTTTAAAGTAGCAATGAAGCATCTTTATGTCTTTTGTAAAAAAATATGTCTTATATTGAAAATGTTTTTATCCTGATGCTATCCGCTAACAGCTTGAGTTAGAAACCCACCGACTGGCTCCTCTTCATCAGTTTGGTTCTCCTCATCTTCATCACCTCTTGTCATTTCTGCATCTCTTTAATTTCAACGTGTTCGGTTCAAATCTAAACGATTCTCAGTGCGCCAGCTAGCTTAGCAGCTACGTCCCGGAGACATTTTTACTGCCGGCTTCACATCTGAAATAAACTTTTCTCAAATAAAGATCCCAATCAATCAATCAATCAATCAATCAATCAATCAATCAAGTCTATTTGTACATATCGGCAACGAGTCACCTCAAATGCTTTATGTCATCAAAGCAGAAGAAGTAGTAAAAAAAACAACAATAGAGAAAAACATTTTGATGAGTTCCATCTCCTTAATCATAGATACTCGTCAATAAGTTGGTCAATGTTTCATTTATTGTTGTTCCAGCAGCTGAAGTCAACGGCGTCAAACTGAAGGAGGGAAACTTTCCTCTTTCAGCTTTAAGGATTTATGAATGAAAGCTTGTTTGGGTTTTTCAATGAGGGCGGCGTCAGAATCTGTTTTGGAAAAGAGGCGTAGCGGAAATAGAGGTCGTTCCATGTCCTCCCCTGATCCGCTCCCCTGTTTTCCAATCCGTCGATAAAAGAGGGCGGCGCGCCACCGCAGCATCAATACCTCCGTTTCCATCCTGCAGCCTCAAACTTTCCCTCAGATTGGCCTCCATGCTCCCACCGCCCAGCGGGCCGCAGGTTCTGGTTTCTGCGCCCTCGCAGCGTGTCGGCTCGGTTTGCGGGTCCAGATCGCTGGATGATCAGAGCGACCGGTAGCGGAGAGGCGGCCGGCAGGCGGAACGCGCGCTGGAGATGACAGACGTTGAGGGACGGGCGAGCCGCGGCGCCGGCTCTTCTGACGCGCAGCATGAGCGGTGCTGCAGCGTGCTGCGCGGCCTCGGCGCCGCCGCGGCGCAGCAATACGATCGCCAGGGCTCCTTCTCCCTGGCGGACGGCTTTGAGGACTTTGAGGAGTTTGTTCTGGACTTTGACGACTACGACCTGCTGGAGTCGATCCACAGCCACCTGGAGGCGCCGCAGGAACCGAGCCGTGAGTCCAAACCGCCGAGCTTTCCCTTCGTTAGGAGGGAAAACATCCAAAACCAGCAGGAACCGTGGGGGATTTCCACTGTGGACGAGATGCCCACTTAAATAGCTTCCATTCAGCCTCACTGGAGGGTTTTGCAGCAGAATCTCCCTGACTTTGACTAGGACACTCCAAAACCTTAACTTAGTTTTGTGAGTTATTCAGAAATAGGGTGGCTGATGAGTTTCATTTACAGTTTATGGTCCCAGTAAATAGTGAGATATTCTCCTTCCATATCTTCTGCTAGAGAGCCCCACATCACCACACTGCCACCACCGAGCTTGGCTGCAGCTGTTCTGGTTGACTGCAGACATAAAAGTCGTTAAAACTGTGGTTTCCGTCATGCAGGAACCAAGTTAATAACGGACAAATGACTGAGGAGCTGAAGGAAATGGTGAAGGAAACGTCTGAAATGTGTGGTGTGTCGTTCATTCAGCCTGTTACCCATAATGAAATTTTACGGATCAAATCATCTTTAATTAGATGCAGCATCAAAACAAGATCCTAAATTAGAAACTATTTCTTCAAAACAAGATAAAAAATCTCGATAATTTGAGGTTGGAAACAAAATGAGGAGCAAAACTAGTCAAACTGAAATGCAAAGCTTGTCAAAAAAAGAAAACAAAATAAATAAGTCAAACAAAACTCATTAAAACGAGATTTAAGAAACTCGTTAAAATGAGATATGAATCTGTAAAGTTTTGGGGATTTTTCCGTTTCATTCGGGTCGTTTTGTCGATCCGGGTCAGCAGCGGTTCTGGCTTTCACTCTGTCCCATGGAGGCCATTTTTCTCCTTCTGAATCATGACCTCTGACCTTTACTGATTCAATGAGTGTAAACTACTGCTTGTAGTTTTAGCTCTCATATTACTGGGAACTATTACATCACTGTCCTGGAGTTCTGGTGCATTCTGGGATATTTTTACGTGACTGATCGATGGAGCAGGAAGTGACTTTCCATGAAGGGTTTGGATCTCATGAGGCGTGCTGACAGAATCGAGTCGGGACTTCCTGCCTGGCATCGATCAGCGGCTCCCGTTGGGGTCAGCTGCAGCCGAGCGGAAACATCTCATTGACTAACGCAGCGGTTCTGCTTTTTAACCTCCCGTTTGGACCCACAGAACATCAGCATCAGGTTTTACTCCTTCAAAGTGTAAAACAGAAACAGGAAGTAAAACGGAGCCATTTTTAAACAGGCTGCATTGAAGGAAACCAGATTATCAGTAAATATGATCACAATGAATTCATAAAGTGATAGAAAGTCAACTAAGGCAGGGAGGATTTAGGCTACATGATCTCTTAGCATCAGTTTTTGAATAAAAAGGTTCTCTGTTGTTCACGTGGAGTTCCCCAGGGTTCAGTTCTTGGACTCCTTTTATTTAAAATCAACATGTTTCTGTTAGCTGAGATTGTAACAAGTAACACACAGATCTCATGTGATGTCACACTTCCATGAACTTCTTAGCTGGCAGCCATCTTGGTAGGCAGTTGCTATGACAACATTAAGCAAGCCACAAGCTCAGAACTAGCTCTCGTCTAATTTACAAACAATATCAGTACATTATAACTATTAATTGATAACAGTTTCTGAGTTCCCTACTCACCTCTGTGTAGTACTAAGATAAATATCAGTGATATTTACTGCAGTACTTACTGAACTACCAAAGTTAGCTTTGCTAATGTAGCTTTTCTCTGCTAGCTAACATAGAAGCTACATGTTTGTTGCTACATGGACTCACTCTGCCAGTCAGCAGAACTTTGTTATTCACAGGAGAAGTTTGTACTTCCTTTGTTTTATTGTATTTTATTTTGCCTACTGAGATGGCGCGGGTCACTTCCTGTTCAGGCTGGTGGGAACGTTGATGAGGTTACTCATTACTGTACCGATCTATGATAGGCAGCTCTACGTTAGCGCGTCACCAGGCGACTCAGAACCCTTTCAAACACCGAGACGATTAAATAGATCTAGAGTTTTAGATCTAGAGTCAACGCACAGCTTCAGTTATTCCAGCTGGAAGCTGGAGATCAGGCTGACCTCTGACCTCTGACGGTTCCACAGTGGGCCTTCTACCAGCTGCAGAACATTTCAGAGGACTGAAGTCTCAGCATCAGAGAAACTCATCCAGTGTTTCTCTTTAGTGGCTTTGATTCCCTCAGGAGATCAGAGAATACACTTTAAAACATTTCTGTTGTAAATCACTGAATGGTTTAAAGATCTGCTGCTGTTGGATCAACCTTCCAGATAAAAATCCAAATGTCTAGCATTGCTTTTAATTAATAACTGGAATATTATTGATTCTAGTCAATAATATTTGTTTCTTGTTTGTTGTTTTAATTTATGTTTCATCATGTAAATCACTTTGAACTTTAACTTGCTTTATGGTCCCATTTTTTTAACGATTTTTTTAATAAACTGGAATATTGTTGCTATTATGTCATTCAACCATACAGATGTTTTATTCAAAATGTCTTACCATAGGTAAACCAACATATCTGCATTTTCTACTCAAATCATGCAACTGTATTGGAAAAAATTTGAAAAAGTTACATTTGTCTATATTTTACAGAACATGGTTTCTGTCACTCAGTTTTTCTCAGAAGTCTCTGCTAGTCTCAATTTTTTAAAAAAAGTTGTCGCTCGTCACTGTTTTGAAAAAGTTTCTCTAGATTTATTGCTAGGTGTTTATTTGTAAAAGCAAAAAGTGTCTCTGAGTTTGTCACTAATCAGTTTCCTGTAAGAAAGTTGCTAAATCTGTCGCTAGTTGTTATTTTGAGGGGAAAAAAACAGCAAAAAAGCAAAACATTTGTTTCTAGTTGCTCTTTTGGTGGAATTGTTCCGTTTCACTTTGAGAACGTTGCGTCTTTGTGCCTCTCTGACTTTTTATTGATTTTTCAGGCCACAGGTTTGAGGACAACCCCGGCGTTCGGCGCCACCTGGTGAAGAAATCCTCACGTTGCCAGATGTCGCGGTCCAGCATGAGCGCCACGCCGCTGTGCAGTCTGAAGAAGAAGAAACGAGCGGCGGATAAGAAGACCCACGAGGTCCGAGGCCTTTCAGGGCAGTTCTGATGCGTTTTCGCGTCTCTACGGAGTTTAAAATGGATATTTCTGCTCCGCAGCTGTTTGTGGAGCTCAACGAGCTCATCGTGGACAAAGACCAGGAGATGCGCTGGAAGGAGCGAGCGCGTTGGATCAAGTTTGAGGAGGACGTGGAGGAGGAAACAGACCGCTGGGGAAAACCTCATGTGGCGTCGCTGTCGTTCCGGAGCCTGCTGGAGCTTCGCCGCACCATCACGCATGGTAAACCGCTACTTCCTGTTCCAGGTGACGCTAACCTGTAGCTCTTATCAGACTCCAGTTCTAACACTCGTTCCTGTCTGATTTCCAGGCGCCGTCCTTCTGGACCTGGAGCAGAACACTCTGCCCGGCATCGCCCACCTGGTGGTGGAAACCATGATCATCTCCGATCAGATCAGAGCGGAGGACCGGCCCAGCGTTCTGCGAGCGCTGCTTCTCAAACACAGGTCAGCCAGCCGACTAGGTGTTTCAGAGATTCTCTTTCAAATATTTTAGAAAATGGTGAGCACTGCTAGCCTCTCTGCAAGCTAGCATCTCTCAACTCATGGGAACAGCCAATCAGCGCCAAGCGGTTCTTGGATTGGCTCATTTAGTAAACAGCGTGTCAGTCAGCTTTGCTTTTAGGTATTTCAGCTTCCCAGGATCTATTTTCTATCAAATATTTTAGGCAATGGTGAGCTACACTAAATATTTCACTAACACAAAACATTTATCATAAGCATTAGTTCCGCTAAAGCGCTATGTCAACATGGCATTTAGCAGGAGCTAATGCTAAATTGCTAACTTAAACCATGTGTCAGAGGCATGTGTTAGAACATGTTATATCGCCCTCTACAGGGTAAAATGTGTCATTGCTGACCTTTCTGTATGGTTTGTGCTTCAGGAAACAGGAAACAGTGAAAGCTAAATGCACAAATGTTTTTCAAAGTTAGCAAAACACGCTAAAGCGCTAAACCAAGAGCTAACAAATTCAGACCTGGAGACACTTCCACATCCTTCTTTCATCACTTCACCACTGAGAACCAAGTCATTTATTTTAAAATTAGCGAAAGAGTGAGATCCAATAAAATCGTCCGAAGCTTTCTCCACTGATCCAGCTTATTGATCAGTGAGCCGTAAACTGAGCTGATCAATGAATCCGGGAGCCGCTGCACGCTGCGGTCCGATCCGTTCTTACATAACAGAACACAGTTACTCAGTGACACTGGAGGCGCTAATCCACATCCTGCTAATTTTGAAAACGTTCAGTGCAGTTAGCTTCCCCTACATTAATGTTTCCAGATCAATTTTAACTCCTAATTTACTTTGATGTTCTGTAAACTTTCAGCTGAATAAAGTTCAACGTCTAAAATAAAACATGGACAGTAGAGAACAAATATGAAAACAATATCAAAGGTAATTATAAAAATGTAAATTATAATGTAAAAATTATATTGTTGCTCGAGCATTTTAGTCTTTGAAGTTCAGATATAATTTGAATTGGAAGTTAGCACTTTAGCATTAGCTTGTGATAAATACCGTGTTGATATAGCGTTTAGCTTATTCTAAGTACTGCATTGATTATAGTGGCTCAGCTTTAGCTTCTGCTAAGTATCATGTTTATATTGCGATTTAGCTTTAGCTTTCACTTTTACATTGGTCAATGTTTTTATTGTCATTTTGTAGCACTTTGAGTGCATTATAAATGAACTATTATTAGTAAAAACTGTGTTGATATAGTGCTTTAGCATTAGCTCCTGCTAAATACTGTGTTGGCTCTTAAACATTAGCAGAACTAATGTTTCTGATTAGTGCTGTGGGGTTAGCACAGCTAGCTTCCTAGCTAGCGGTTCCCACTCCTGCAGGTGAAGAACAGGAAGTGACTTCAGGATTCCTTCCAGAGTGAGAAATGAGGATGTCGCCATCCAGAAGCAGCTCTGCTAACCTCAGTCCTGCCGCCATCTTGTTTCTAAAGATTAGAGGCTTTCTCCTTAAACTTGTCCAAACAATCAGACAGGTTCATGACCTTTAACCTTTAACCTGCCAGCTGAGGCCTGTGATCCTGCAGCAGAATTAGCTGGCTGCTTTCAGCACTCGACAGATGGAGCGAAACAAACCACCAGCTGGTCTTCATGCGCTCATTTCGCCTTCCACGTGAATCCCCGGGGCGTCACAGGCGGCTGCTCGTTTGGGGAAAACAAACGCCGCTATTAGAGTCATCACCGACCGGAGGGATCAGATTTACGACACGGTCAGAGGCGCGTTTAGGTGCTGCTGAAATCCAGCTCATTTCTCTGAGAGCTGTAATGGTCCCAAAGGGAGCCGCCTGACATCAGTGTGACTTAGCGCCCCACTTTGCGCTCTTTTGTCTCGGGGCGATGTCACGTCCAATTTCACGGGCGCTCTTACAGGGCCATGTGGACCTTATGATGGCGGTGACATAACCCGGCGGTGATGTAATGAATCTGCTGAAAAACCAGAGCCAGTGGGAAAAATTCCTGTCCAGGAGGGCTGGGATGTGATCACCACGACACGCACAAAGAACAAGAATGATAAAGTTACGCAGCCGAGATTCTATTCAGTTCAAACTTTCCAAACGTTTCGCTCTAAATAAAAACAATATTATTTATTTTCTGACTTTTTTAAGTTGACAAAAACAATGACATTTATTTCACCCAGTAAAAGGTCAAAATTCAATTCTCTTTGCAAATCCACACCTCTGTAAACACCAAGAAAAGTTTTAGCTAAGTTTGTCCCCATTTACTGTAAATAAGTCAGATATTCTCTTAGACGAATTAAAATACTTAAAGAAAAATTTAGTCAGATTTTGACATTTTTTGGATCAAAAAGATGATGAATGATGTCATAATAATAATAATAATAATAATAATACAACTGAAGCAACTGCAATTTAACTGACTGGAGATGCATTCTGGGATAAAATACAACAGCCTGGAAGGGTTAGCAACATACCAAAGCTAAAAACACAACAACCACAGCAGATGAAGAAGTTAAGTTGCTTCTGTTTTAGTACAGCTTCCATTGAACAGGTTCTGATTTTGCATCAGTTTGTTTAGTATGCCTTCAATTTTAGCATATATTTTTTTTAATTGTAATTTCAGTTTAGTATAAGTTCAATGTTAACATGAATTCAATTTTAGTATAAGATTTGTGTTGGCATAACTTTGGTTTCAGCCTGTGTTATGCTAAAACTTAAGCTTTTGTTTTTAGCATCACTTACATTTCTTGCACATATTTACTACTAGCGTAACTTCAGTTTTAGCATAAACTCCATTTTAGCATTAATTGCATTTTAGCATAACTTGCATTTATTAGCATGACTTCCATTGTGGCTTTGTTGGGCCTTCTGGGCCACCGTAGAAGAAGGATCCAAACATCTTGGCACTGTCTGAAGGAATTGCTGCTGCTATGAAACAACTCAGAAAGTCAAAGAACAGGATGATTCTGACAGTGGAGTCATATTTGCTTTTCACTGACTTTCCATTCTGGTTTCTTTGATTCCTCCGCAGCCACCCGAGCGACCTGAAGCACCGTTTCCACCGCCACCAGTCGTCAGCCAGTCTCCACGGCAGCTTCAACCACAACCACGTCCAGGAGACGAGCCTGCCCCTAGTGGCCGAGGAGAGCGACGACAAGGGGCCGGTGTACGACCCGAAGCAGGACGTCTTCGTCAGCCTCTTTGTAAGAATTAAAGGGCCGGTACAATGTGCTCTCCATCCACATTGAGGCATTTTACAGCACAATCCAGTAACTATGCTAACTTCAGTTGCTATAAAAATTGTGTAGATATCAAATTTTATTCCTTGAAATTAGGGCTGTGTCTCTTTAAGAAGCTTCTGCTCTTTCAGAAACTCCACCTTAAGGAAGTCATTACAAAATGGCTCCTATATTAAACCATTAACAACATTTTTACCAGCGCTGCATATTCCAAAGTTAGCATGTTAGCTAACCTTGGAATATGATCTAATTTTATCTTGTACGCTATGGTATTTTATACTAAACAGAGTGAATAAATGTTATTCAACATGCTAGTGATAGCATACATGCTCCACAAGGTGTTTGCTAATTGCTGCTGGCTAGTCTGAAGGAGCTGTGTGGGGAAGCAGCAGGACAGGGCTGATCTGTGAGGCAGAATCTTATTAGCTTGCAGCTCAGAGGAGGAGTTTCTGGTTTGCATTAGGACTAGAGATGCACCAGTAAGCAGAGGTTTTGGTTCGGTTCTCACGTGTTGGACGTGACAGTAAAGAGGGAAACCTCTCTGCTGTTCTTCCTTCCTAGAAATCCCTCCACCCTGTGCCTCCAGAGCATCATCCAGCTGCTGCCAGGTCCCTCAAGCTGCTCGCCAAGATTCCCAAAGACGCCGAAGCCGTCATTGTTCTAGTTGGTAAGTTTTGTTACTTTTGAAAGTGCTGCTGGTGACGGAGATAAAGCCGCTCCTCTTGTTGTCGTTTCTCAGGATCGGTGGAGTTCCTGGAGCAGCCCGCCATGGCCTTCGTCCGGCTGAGCGAGGCAGTCCTCCTGGAGTCCGTGCTGGAGGTTCCCGTCCCTGTCCGGTTTCTCTTCATCCTGCTCGGACCCAGCCAGTCCAATGTGGACTACCACGAGATCGGACGCTCCTTCGCCACACTAATGTCTGAAAAGGTTCATTTTACAACGCCTGCGGACTCCGTTTAAGACATAACTTACTGCCCAAATGTTAGCATTGAAGCTAACATTAGCATTCTAGCTAATTTTGATATAAATGGTCATTTTGTACTGAATGGAGTAAACCAATGTTACTCAACATGTTAGTGACAACATGCATACTATTCATAGCATTTTAGCTAATATCATTTTAGCTAGATTTAGCTAGCAAACCAATGCTTGTGTTTGAGTACTTGATGCGTGATAGCCTCAAGCTATTTATAGTATTTTAGCTAATCTTGGAATATGATCTAATTTTGTCTTATACCCTACGGCAGTGGTGCCCAAAGTGGGTCCTGTAGGTCCAGCATCCTGCGTGTTTTAGTTCTCTCCCTGGTTTAACGCACCTGGGTCAAAGTATGGCTCATTAGAGGCCTAAGGAGAACATTGACCTGCTGAAAAGGTTGTTACTACCACCAGGGAGAGAACTAAAGCCAACATTTATTAACATGGTGATGATAGCATACATGCTAATGGTAGAAATTGGGCTAACATTAGCATTTTAGCTAATTTCGACATAAAAGCTCAATGTAACATACTGGAGTGAATAACTGATAGTTATTCACACACATGCGAGAGATTGCACACCTGCTGTTCATAGCATTTTAGCTAACCTTAGCATTTTGCTAATTTTAGGGTATACTGGTAAGATTTGCATTCTGAATCAAGTAAGTCAATGTTAGTCAACATGCTAGTTATAGCACACATACTATTGGTACCAGTTAAGCTAACATTACCATTTTAGCTAGTTTTGACATTAAAGCTAAACTTATGATACTGAATGGAGTAAATTAATGTTAGTCAACATGCTAGTGACAGCACACATGCTGTTCATAGCATTTTAGCTTCATGGATGCAGAGCAGCGAAGAGAGGAGGAAAGTCACATCCCTCGGCCAGCGATCAGATCCCCTACTCCAGCATCTTTCTAACCAGTCGGCCACATAGAGAAGCTGCAAAAGCAAGAGAGGTGGATTAGCAGTGCTTACCAAAAGCTAATGGTGTAATCCAGGAAATGTTACTGTTAATATTGTCTCATTGCTGTCCGGTCTGGTTCTGTTTGGTTGCAGAACTTCCATGAGGTGGCGTACTTCGCAGACGACAGGCAGGACCTCCTGAACGGCATCAACGAGTTCCTGGACTGCAGCATCGTCATCCCGCCGTCGGACGTGGAGGGCAAAGACCTGCTGAAGACGGTGGCCGACTTCCAGAAGCAGCTGCTGCGCAAGAGGAGGGAGCGAGAAGGCAAGAAGCTCCAGTCTGCTTACGGAGCGGAGCAGGACAGCAAAGGTACCGGGCCAGAACCCCCAGCAGGCACTTTCAATTCCTCACTTAGTTACCGTTTTATTTTCCCATTTATTTGTTTAATTATTTTGTCTTTTATTTATTTTCAATTTTATTTTCACATTTATTCATGTATTTTACATTTTTTACACTTTTTTTGTTTATTCTAAAATGTATTTTCTCACTTATTTACGGCTTTATTTCCTCATTTCTTTATTTTCTCATTTGTTTATCTGCTTTATTTTTAATTTTTTTATATCCTTATTTATTTTTCCCATTTGCTCATTTATTTACTCTTGTTTTCATTATTTTATTTATTTTAAACTGTTTCTCCTTATTAGTTTTGATTCTGTTTGGTCCTATTTTCCCCCTTTTCAACTTTATTTGCTCATTTATTTTTCTCATTTATTAATTTATTGTTTTACGTCCTTATTTAGTTATTTTCTCATTTATGTATCGACTGTTTTATTTCCTTATCAAGTGCCTAAAAGGCCCCCGCGCCACACCTTGAACTCCCCTGACCTGTATCTTCCTCCCAGCAGCCGAGGCGAGTCCGGAGGAAGAGGAGGAGGCTGAACAGGAAGTGGACCCTCTGAAGCGCTCAGGCGTCCCGTTCGGGGGCCTGATCCACGACATGCGCCGCCGCTACCCGCAGTACGTCAGCGACCTGCGGGACGCCCTGGACACGCAGTGCGTCGCCGCCGTCATCTTCATCTACTTCGCTGCGCTGTCGCCCACCATCACCTTCGGAGGCCTGCTGGGTAATCCGCGTTGCCGTAGCAACCACGCAGCGCGGCGCTCCGCCGCTAACGCTCCTCTGCTTTGATTCTTGTTCCAGGGGAGAAAACCGAAGGCCTGATGGGCGTGACCGAGCTCATCGTTTCCACAGCAACGCTGGGGGTTATCTTCTCCCTGCTGGCCGGTCAGCCGCTCCTCATCATCGGTTTCTCCGGACCACTGCTGGTGTTCGAAGAGGCTTTTTACAAGGTGACCAGCCAGTGAACCGGGTTGGGATTGGTTAGCCCCCATTAGCATCGGTTAGCATTGGTTAACATCAATTAGTGTCTGTTAGCTTCAGTTAGTGTAATTTATTATTGGTTAGCATCTGTTAGCTTTGGTTAGCATCTATTAGCTTTGGTTAGCTCGCTAACTCCTTGTCTGTCTCAGTTCTGTCAGGCTCATGACTTTGAGTACCTGACCGGCCGCGTCTGGATCGGCTTCTGGCTCATCTTCATCGTCCTGGTGATTGTGGCGGCAGAGGGAAGTTTCCTGGTCCGCTACATCTCACCGTTCACCCAGGAGATCTTCGCCTTTCTCATTTCCCTCATCTTCATCTACGAAACCTTCTCCAAGCTCATCAAGGTGACAGATTTTTACTTTTAACATTTACTTGGAATGAGACAGATAATCTGCCTTCTCCCAGTGCTAACTAGAAATAGCCTTGAAAGCTAGGCTAGCATTCAAGATTAGTTCAAATAAACTTGAATGCTAGCAACCAGTGAGGCTAGCATAGGGTCATTTGTCTCTATGGGAACTAGCATAGCGACCAATGACAGCAGATAAATGGTTTTCCAGTAACTAAGTTGTTTCTCCACATTGGCACATCTAGCAGCGAGTTCATGAGCATGATTGACAGCGCTAAGCCCCTCCTCCTGGTTCTGATTGGTTGTTTTTGTTGCATATCTTCAGACAGCAATGGCAGCTCAGGGAGGAGATTGATCTTTTCACAGATTATCTGTCTCATACTCTAATGGTTTGGTGGCAGTTTTAACAAATGTATAAAAAACATTTATGTAAACAAAATTTTACAAAATTTATCACTGGAAAACATATTACGTAACCAAAATAAATAAACAAAACAATCGAAACAACAATAATATGGATGATGAAGTCTCTGTAGCCAAAATTGCATTTATGGGACAGGGAAAACAGGCAAAAGGGGCAGGCCGATCTTTTATGAAAAAAAAAGAAAGAAATGTTCAAACTAACTACTTTGCTGGGTGTTAGATGTTTTTAGTATTTTTCAAGACCAGATTGTTCTGAAACCAAACTTTCTTTTCAGCAAAGCTGAACAGTTAAACGATGAATATCTTGCCCTTATTAAGCTAATCCCTCTCAGTACGGCTAACTGTAGTAGCATCTTCCAGGTGTTTAAGGAGCACCCGCTGATGACGGTTTACCCGTCGGACTCCACCGTGGATGTGGACGGTCCGGTCCTCAACCAGCCCAACACGGCCCTCCTGTCCCTGGTGCTCATGATGGGAACCTTCTTTGTTGCTTTTTTCCTCAGGAAGTTCAGAAACAGTCGCTTTCTGGGCGGAAAGGTAACAGTTTTCACCTCTAACTGTTGGGAGTTTATAATAACAAGTTAGCATCACATCATGCGATTTTGCGGCATCCTTTTAATGTACATACACATCTTATAAATAACGGGAAAGTGAAGATTCGTGAGATACCAACAATGCATGCCGATCAAAAATAAACAAAGTAAACATTTTTAATATGAAATAATATCCAACGCTCCGTTTGCAGCCTCAGTATTGTGTTGGTGTAGCATTTAGCATTAGCTTCCTCTACATACCATGTTGGTGTAGCATTTAGCATTAGCTGCCTCTACATA
>CAEFZX010007002.1:24704-39550 GCA_903066825.1 Alfaro cultratus
TGTAGCATTTAGCATTAGCTTCCTCTACATACCATGTTAGTGTAGCATTTAGCATTAGCTTCCTCTACATACCATGTTGTTGTAGCATTTAGCATTAGCTTCCTCTACATACCATGTTGATGTAGCATTTAGCATTAGCTTCCTCCATACACCATGTTGGTGTAGCATTTAGCATTAGCTTCCTCTACATACCATGTTGGTGTAGCATTTAGCATTAGCTGCCTCTACATACCATGTTGGTGTAGCATTTAGCATGTGTGAAAATAGTCTTTATGATTAGCGTCTGAGATTAGCACAGCTAACTCTTTAGTTGGCTGTCTTCACTACTGGTTGGATCGTAACATAGCGTATAATAGCGTATAATAGCATAAAATAGCGAATAGTAGCATAAAAAGGCGTGCATTAGAATAACGTAGTGTACCAGCAGTGGAAACGAGGGATTCTCTGCCTCACTCAGTTGAGATTAGGATCTTATTAACCATTTTAGCTGCCATAATCCTGGTTAATTTGCTGTTTTTTGACGTTTTCTCACTTTTTTTCTCAGGCTAGAAGAATTATCGGCGACTTTGGGATTCCCATCTCCATCCTGCTGTCCGTACTGGTGGATATCTCCATTCCTGACACCTACACTCAGGTGACCTCAGGCCGTGGCGTCCGTCGCCGTCGACATTACGGAGGTCTCATCTCTTTACGTTTGTCCTTCAGAAACTCAACGTGCCGTCTGGGTTTTCCGTCACGTCTCCCGACAAGAGAGGCTGGCTCATCAGTCCGTTCGGAGACAAGCAGCCGTTCCCAACATGGATGATGGGAGCGTCCGTCGTTCCCGCTCTCCTCGTCTTCATCCTCATCTTCATGGAAACGCAGATCACCTCGTGCGTCTCCCTAGCGACACATCAGGATGTTTACACATTGTTTACGACTCGTTTCAGGGCCAGTGGAGATTGAAAACTCAGAAATGTTCATATTAATCTCATGTATTTTCAAGTTTTTTCCAGAACATTTCTCAGATTGTAAAGTTTAAAATTAGTGCGAAAAAACATAAAATGTTGAAGTTAATCTGAGAAATTCTTCAGAAAAAAGAAAAGAAATTTCTGAACTCCAAAAGTTTTAAATTTGTGCAAAAAATATAAAAATTTCTGAGATTGAAAACTCAAAAAATTTATTTGGTAGAAAAATTTGATAAATTTGGGATTGACAAATTATCTAAAAAAAACCAACAAATTCTGAAATTGAAAAGTTGAAAGTTTGAAAAAAACTAGATTGATCTGAAATTTGCCAAAAAAATAAAAAATAAACAAAAAACAAAAGCTTGGAAATTTCTGAGATTTAATTTTTTTTTTAAAAATGTGAAAAAAATTTGGAAATTTTAGTTTTCAATGTTGAACATTTTTGACTTTTGGAAATTTTCTGAAATTTCAAAGTTTTTCAAGCAACTTGTTTACTTTTAAAACTCCAAAAGTGATTTTTTTTAAAACTTTTGTAATTTTCTCAAAAATGTCTGACATTAACCTCAGAATGTCTTTTCAAACAACTTTTCAACCAGCTCAGAAAGTTTCAAGTTTGTTTATGTTTCAGATTAAGTTTTTTCAAGCAAATCTGGTTTTGAAACTTGAAAATTTCCAGGTTTGTTTTTCTAGAAAATTTCTGGAATTGATTTGATGATTTCTGAGGGTTTTTTTTTTGAGTGAATGTTCGACTTTTGAAACTCAGAGTTTTCCAGGTTTATTTTCCTGAATATTCCTGACTTCCTGAGTCTTTTGTCTGATATTTGTTGGTATTTTTCGGCCCTGATTCGCCATCGTTGCCCTTTCTGCTCATTTTTCTCTGGTTTTCTGGACTCAGGCTGATCGTCAGTAAGAAGGAGCGCCGCCTGATGAAAGGCTCCGGCTTCCACCTGGACCTGCTGCTCATCGTCGTGCTCGGCGCCGTCTGCCCGCTCTTCGGCCTGCCGTGGCTCACCGCCGCCACGGTGCGCTCCGTGACGCACGTCAACGCGCTGACGGTGATGAGCAAAGCCACGGCGCCCGGGGAGAAGCCCGTGATCCAGGAGGTGAAGGAGCAGCGGCTGACCGGCCTGCTGGTGGCGGTGCTGGTCGGTGAGCAGAAACTCAGCCCACAGCTCTTCCTTCCACTCAATTTTCCAATAATAATATGAGGGGATCGATGTCTTCTTACTGCGCTCTGCCACTAATTTAATTCTACTGCAGTAAAAATGTGATTTTCAGAGAAAGAGAGTTTTTGTTGACTGGAGGTCAAATTTATCTGAATTTAAAGAAATCAACACCAGTTCTGAAAAATTCATCAATATTTTTTAATTAACATGTAACTTTTTACTAGCACAATTTTTTCTTCCACTTAACTTTCCAGGTTTTCAGTTTTTGGAAGTTGTAAGAGAAAATGATCAACATTAAAATAAATAAAAACCAGCTGGTAAAATTGCACTAATATTTTCCTAAAACATGTAATTTTCCTCACAGTTTTTCCTTCCACTTATTTTTCTAAATTTTGGATTTCCCCTTCACTGTAAACTAAAAATATTAAAATTGAAATAAAGATTAATCAGTTTTACTTGTAAAATTGGACACATCTTTCAATTATTGTGTTTTTCCTAGCAGATTCTCCTTCCACTTAATTTTCCAAGACGTTGGTTTTCGTCAGCTACAAGACAGATTAGGCCAAATTAAAATAAGCACCACTTCATTTTTTGTAAAATTGTTGTAAAAAAGTTTTGTTGGTAAAGTTGCATTAATATTTTTCAAATAGTTTTTCCTTCCACTTAACTTTCGGGTTTCTACCTTTTGTGAGCTGTGACCCAGAGTGATCAGACTGAGCGTAGTGAACCTCCCAGGCGTTCTGGCTGGTTCGGCCCGGCGGTGTGATCATGTGACTCTCCTGCGTCGCTCCAGGCATGTCCATCGTGATGACCGACGTCCTGCGCCACATCCCGCTCGCCGTCCTCTTCGGCATCTTCCTCTACATGGGCGTCACCTCGCTGACCGGCATCCAGCTCTACGAACGCATCACGCTCATGGTGACTCCCGCCAAGCACCACCCGGACCACATCTACGTCACCAAGGTAACCCGGATCCGTGGCATCTGTACTCAGCTCCAGCTTTGCCACGGATTCGCTCCCTGGCCGCAGGACGTCTCTGTGATTCTGGTGCAATAGTTGTTTTAAATCGGATCTTCATTAACCGTCCTCCAGGATTTCTAAATGTCTTTCAGAGACTTTGGCTTCATTTTTAATTATTGTCAGTAGTGGCTTTTAACTGCTTTTGACAGGAGATTTTCTCTCTTGTAGTGGCAGGTGAAGCTAAAACTGCCAGTAGAGGAGTGGAACATATTTACAGACAAATCAGTTTTGTTTTTTTATCTCATCTAAATACAAAATGTTTATATTTTTTAACATGTTTTTCTAAGAGGCCTCAGACTCTCATCAGTTCACCCAGTGGCCACTAGATGGAGCCAGAAACGCATATTTTTGTTTCCCTGCTGGAGGAGAGACTTTGTGGCTGTTCTGTGCTTCAGGTGAGGACGTGGCGTATGAACATGTTCACCGTCATCCAGCTGGCCTGCATCGTGGCGCTGTGGGTGGTGAAGTCCACCGTGGCGTCGCTGGCCTTCCCCTTCATCCTCATCATGACCGTGCCGCTGCGCCGCCTCGTCCTCTCCAGGATCTTCGAGGAGCGCGAGCTGCAGGCGGTACGTCTGGCCGCCGGCGCCGTTCAGCGACACGCCGGCCAGCGGCGGCCATGTTGTTGCTCAGATTAAAGCTAATTTCTCCCCGGATTTTTCTTTTTTTTCACTGGAACATTTTTAAAGAAATTACAAAGATTAACTTGTAACATAATAATTAGATTTAAATATTTATTTTTCTTCAGAGACCAAATTCATTCTGGAGCCGCAGTGACTTTAGAAATATAATAAATAAAAATAAAACCTCTTCATAATGTTCGCTAAAACTGTTGAGCAGATTTTTTAATTTAAATTTTTAATTTCAACCAGTTATGGCATAAAGTTAAAGTCTGAATACTTTATATGTTTGAAATATTTTCAGATAACTTTATTTTTCTTATATGAAACAAATCAAATATAACAATTAACCTGTTAATAATAAAGAATTTCACAAGTTTATCAGTTAAATTGTACAATAAAGTCTTATTACCGGGATTAAGCCGTAATAATAGAAGAATAAACTTGGAAAAATATGAGATTAAGGTATTGGCACAATCCGTCATTCCTGACTGAAAATTGATTGGTCTTGGTTACCAAGGTTACTTTGACCAATCAAAACGCATCACAGCAGCCAGCCAATCAGTGACGAGCTCTTATTCACCATCAACAATGTTTTGTGTTTTAGAAAAGGTCAAAATGTCTCATTTTTTATTTTTCTTTGGACAATCTCAGAATAGGCTTTTCACAAACGTTGCTTAAAAAACATTTAAGGTTAAATGTGTTTTTAAATGAAACTGATAACTGAACCTCATTAAGGTGTTTTATAGTTTTATCGTTTTTGTGTAAAATCACCATTTTGTTGCTCATTTTAAGACATTTTCTCCGCTGCAGCTGGACTGCGACGAAGACTCCCCCAACTTTGACGAAGACGGCCGAGACGAATACAACGAGATCCACATGCTCGTCTGAAGATCAGAACCCGGTTCCTCCTGCGGCGCCGCCAGCGGATCGAAGCACACAGACGCAGAACCGAATCACTCACTGGATGAAAACGCACCTTCGCTCCGTTTTCATCCACAAATCAGACGCTTCAACATCTAATGGATCCTTTTGTCCCTTTAACTTCTCTGCAGGTCTGGGGAAAAGTGCAATGGGGAAACAAACGTGATTTATTTTCTTTTTGTAAGGAGAAATCTGAACTGCCTGTAGTTGAGCTGCCTCTTCCTCTCTTCTGCCGTTATCGCTTTCACTTTTAGAAACTAACTTTCTGCCAGCAGAACTTGCTGCGTTTTCTGGTGGAAACTCAGAGGAAATCTGTTAGTAGTTCGACCCCTGAACGTATAAATATATAACTCACACCCACCCAACCTTCATTTTTCTACTCTGTGTTTATTTTCTGGTGATTTTGTGTAAAATTCAGTCAAAATCTGAATTGTGTAGAAGGACAGGAAGAGCGAATAGTTAATGGGACAAAAATGGCTGAATTTTAAATTCAATCAGTGTTGTTGCGTAACTGTTATGTAAAGGTTTTGGTGGGAAGTTAGTGGATTACGTCACAATATTTCTGTTTTACAGTGACATTTATATACTGATCTTTTAATCTGTTTTTAAAAAATGTGGTTCAGATAGATGACGATGTATTAATGCCATTGAAGATGGAAAAAAAGAGCAAATTTCTGACAAAAACAGAACTTTGGAGATGAATCTTCAGTTGGAAACTTTTCAGTTTTTTCTAGAAAATTTCTGAGATTGATTTCAGTTTTTTTAAGCAAATTTTTGACTTTTCAAACTTTTTCAGATTAATCTCAGAAATATTCTAGAAAAAATTTTGAAATTTCAGAGTTTCAAACCTCAAAATTTGTTGACATTTGAACCTTTCTGAGATTTATTTAAACATTTTTGCATTTTTTTTCAGGAAAATGTTTGACTTTTCAAACTCAGAATTTAAAAAAAAATTATTTCAGAAATCTTCTAGAAAAATCTTTAAAATTTCTGAGTTTAAAAAGTTGGAAATTGTCAACTTGAAACTCAGAAATGTGTTTTTGTAGAAAATTTCTGAGATTAATCTCCACAGTTCTGGATTTTTTGGTGAACATTTACTCCTTGTTTTTGTCTACAATTCGCCGTCATGCTGAAAACTCATTGTTGCACAACTTGTGAAGCAGTTGCAGTTCTGGTGTTATTTATTAATCGCTAACAGGATCATCTTGACGTAACGTTAAGCTCTTAATGAAAGAGAAAAAAAAATCATGTCAGCAAAAAATCGTAATTGAGGATCAAGACCTGCTCCATGACGTTAGCCTGAGCGGCTAACTGCAAGCTGCTTAGCTACAATCTTCTGCACAATTTCAACAAGAGAATGTCAATATGTAGCTAATATGCTAATGTTTTCTTTGCTAGCATAAATTAATCAGTTAGCTCTGAGTTGCCCCAAAGTTAGCTAGTGTTGCAGCTGTTAGCAGGTTGGAAACAGGAAGTAGTTCCTCAGATCAGGAAGTTATTTCATTAGTTCTTCATACTGTGACCTTCATCTGAAACCCAGCAGCTTTTTGGATAGCTAGTAATGCTAATGGTAGCTAATGTGCTAACACTAGCATTGCTAATAAGGTTCAGCTGAACACAACAATCCCAGCTAACTTATTATCCCAGTTTTGTGATAATAATTACTGTTTGTTTCTTTCTCTGTAGAAAAACAACAAATTACTGAATATTTTAAGTTATTTTATGCTCCGACTCACTTCCTGAACTCTTTAACATCCCAGATTTTGCTCAAATCAAACATATTGTCTCATAAAGATGTTCTGTGTCTTTACTGCCCTACTTCACTTTCAGCCTGCAGGGTTTCTGTCTCAGGGGAAACTGACCTTTGCTCTGTAAATACTCCCAGCACCCAGTTGGACCGTTTGTGTACATTAAGCGAGCGACGACCAAACTCATGTACCGAGTCAGAGGAGAGACCGGATTAAAGAGGCAACGTCTCGCCGTTTCCTGTGAAGTGAGGCAGACTGTAAATGCATGGAGGTTCATTTCCCTGGCTGATCTTTACACCCGCTGCGGCCGCGGTGTGTGTTCGGTGTGTGTTCGGTGTGTGTTCACACCTGCTGCTAATGAGCCTCTTTGCATCAGCGCTCTGCAGGAGGTTCGCTGGAAACGAGCT
Organism: Alfaro cultratus; assembly: GCA_903066825.1. Taxonomy (NCBI): domain Eukaryota; kingdom Metazoa; phylum Chordata; class Actinopteri; order Cyprinodontiformes; family Poeciliidae; genus Alfaro; species Alfaro cultratus. The sequence goes on from CAEFZX010007002.1 coordinate 31,537, forward strand.
GCTTCGTATCGGACCTCACCGGGTTCCTCACGTTCTGCTCATCATACAGCTGAATGTCACTTTGGGGTTTTTTCTCACAGGTTTTGGAAGTTAAATCACATGTCAGCTGCATCCAAAGCCTCCTGCCCATCATTTAAAAACATCCAGTAGCTTTTAAACAAACTGGTTTTATTTGTAATTATTAGTTTAATGTTTAAATCTTTTCTCAAATAAATGAAAACTAGCAGCTCTGAGTGTCAAATTAAAACTTAGCTCTAAATCTCCATTTGAAATTAAAGTTTGTGTAAATTATATTTGTTATATAAATTGATTCTAAAAGTAGAACATTTTATAGGAAATCTTCAGTTATTTAGTGTTTTTCTTTCTGTTTTTAAGATATTTTTCATTAAAAAAACTAATATGCAAAACTTTTTATTAAATTAGAAAATTATTAATGTTTATTTTAGTAGTTAGTAAAATACATTATATTGAATATAAATATTACATCCCACAAGTTACAGCCATAGAGTTTTAGGGCCAAAGTAAGAGAGTTTTTTTTTTTAATATTTTGAGAATAAAGACACAAAAAATGTTTTATTGAGAAAAGGTGTTGATAGTTATTAAAATCTTATGTTTTTCTTCTAAATAAACTGTCTTTTGATTAATTGTTTCTAACTTCTGCGACTGATAATCTGATGCTGATGTGTTAAAAGATGAAATATTTTATTTGTAAAACTTCACAAGATATTCATCAAACTTCATTTAAATTTTTTTTAAATTATTTTTCTTTATGAAATGCCTATAAAACTGCTGCTTCATTTTCCTAATATTATTATTGTTTATAATAATAATGTTAAAATAAATTATTTTGATTTTTATGTATTATTTTATAACTAATTTGCAATAAGTTATTAAAATAATTTATAATTAGCATTATAAATAAGAATTATAACAATTTACTTTAATAAATTATGTATTATTTTTATAAATGTAATATTTTTTTTATATAGTTATATATATATAGTTTTGCAATGTTTTCACTATATAGTACCATTTTATTAATACTATGATTTTATTTTTGGCCCGAACACTCAGTCATAATTATGTATTTTCACAAACATAAGAATCAGATTAAAAAGTGTCCAGGTTACCATGGAAACCCTGATTACTAGCTTGTGTGTTAAAGGTCAGCTGGAGGAGCTGATCCATGTTAAAATACCAGCGATGAAAAGAAACAGTGATTTAAATTTTCTGCTGGCGATGATGTGACTTCTCCACATTTCGTCGCCACGGCAACGAGGCAGACCACCCAGGTGACCTGACTCGGGTCGACTCGACCTTCATCACTGAATGAAGACCTGAAGCGTAAAGACAAACTGCAACAGAGATGAACTAATGCACATTCATTCATTCATTCAGTCACCATGACTGTAAAGACGGTTCACAACTGTTCTGCATTATATTTTGTCTGAAATAAAAATGAATGATGTGACACTGAAGTATTTAGTTTCTGTCCTAATCTACATCCCTGAGGGACACCAAGAGGTTTCATAGTTTATTTTTTATTACAGCCAATGTTCAAAAAATGAAACTATATAGAAAAAAAGCTGACATCAATGTGAGCCGATAAATTGGCTCAGAGGTTATCGCGATAAACGATAATGTCTTTAAAGTGTAATAATGCAAGAACACGTTCTCAATTTTAAATTCTAATGAACATGTAAGACTGGAACTGGCAGACATTTTAAATATCCAAACAAAACATCAGAAACATTTTTTTAGGTCTCTGTAAACAACAACAAAAAAGGGCTAGTTTAGATTAAAGCATCAGACTGAAGACTTTTATCATTCAGTTTTTGGTAGAAAGAGAACAAGATAAATGGATAATATTAAGCTTATTGTAACTTATGAATTGATTTGTCATCAGTCAATAAAGACATGAGGCTGAATTGTGTCTTCAATCTTTTTATTAATTTTACAAATCAATCATGATCAACAAAATGTCCCTTTTTTGACAAAATAATTAAAACTAAATCACATATATGTAACTTTAAATAAGTGATTGCATCAATATTTGATTAGATTTGTTTTATTCTCTAATTTTTTTGCTGGAAAATAAATGTATTTTGCTAATTAGCTAGCTGTGTTCCGGTCGGATGATTATTGGTGTTACGCAACGCTCTCACTTCCGCTAAAGAGACTTGGACGGATGCTAAGCGCTGTTAGCAGCCCGGATGGAGACGGAAAGAACCGCCCTTATACAGAGACAAAAACGTTCTGAAGTTTCTGGTTTAAACCGGGAAACGATCATATTTTACTCCTCTTTGCTCCCTTATTACTGTTTTCCCGTAAACGTCCATATTATCAGCGATAACTGCCCCTATTAACTGCCCCCACTCCGCTCTCTCGCCTCTCCGGCGTGGGACGTTTTGCACCCGGCGGCGGAAAATTTCCCTATTTCCAAAACTTGACAGGTGTGAGCAAAAAGGGTCCAAAATGTTGGATTATTTTAAAGTAAACGGAAAATATCACAGTTGAATGGGTGAACTGCAGAACGGAAGTGACGTGTCTGTCCTCGACCTCCTCAGCGGGAAACATCGGCTACATTCATGGAGCTACTTCCTGGCTGCTAACAGGTAAGGTTTTTGTTCCAATCATAACTTTTATCTGTGATTGTTAATACAGAATCTGTTGCATCATATAAATACAATGAATCGCATTTTGTCCGACATGGAAAAAGTAGGTTAGAAATGTCTACGTTATGAATAATATTTTTTATGCTTCAACCGTGAGACGAAATGAAGGATAATATAAAAGGCAATGTTTGCTAATTAAACAGTGTTTTATTAATTAATTAGTGTTTACTAATGCTCTAATTTAAGTTTACTTTTGAAATTTTTTAAAGTTAATGGGAATTGTTTAATTTCTCATCTGATTTTACGCTTAAAAAATGTTTCACTAAAAGTGATGTTTGAACTTCATCCTAAGCTTTTTCGCTTTTATGTTTCTTTTACCACCTTAAAAAGGTAATGCGAATTGAGAGAAAATGTTTTTACTCGATTGATCATCAGAATAATTGATCATCTCTTGATTTTCAAGATGATTGTTTACAGACCTAGATTACAGCTTTGTTGTTGCAACTACGCCTGTCGCAATAAGCGATAAATCATTTAGTCGCATTATAAACTAAAATAATCTTAATAATTTCCGTTTGCATGATTTATTGTTTTTCTCTTTCTACAAAAAACCTGGATGATAAAAGCCTGAAATCTGGTGCTTTGATGTCACTTTTGCTTACAGAGTTCCTAATTAATTTTATTTGTTGTTTTTGTTTATTTATTTAAAATGTCTTCCAGTCCCAGTGTTAAATATTCATTATAATTTAAAGTTTATTGATCTTTGAGATGGCCATTACCATCATATTAGTTAAAAATGGTCTCAAAACGACTATATTATCGTTTATTGCAATAATTTCAGATTTATTGTCCAGCAAAGCGTGTTATGTTTTCAGGCCTAGTTGCACCTGTCGGCCATTGTACAACAACAGAAGATGCTTCAACATTTGGCTGTAAAATTTTCAGTATCTTTGCTGTTTTTCAGTGTAAATAATTTTTTGTTGTTAAACAGTTTCTGGGTTTTTCTACAGGTGTAAGGGTTTGGAAAGGTCTAGATAGTTTAGTGAAACTTTGTTTTGATGTGGCTGCAGCTCCATCAAACAACAAAAGGTGAATAAGCTATGATTGACGCGTCGCTGTCCAGTCTTTCCACACTGGTGTTCTTTCCATTACTCCCAGTTCCTAATTAAGTTGCATTTAACTGGAGCTCCGTCACCGCATTTTTTATCTTTAATTACCAAAGACAGAAAACATGACATGCACAGTAACATCCAGGCTGTAAAACGCTGACTCGGCAGTAATTGAACTCTAAGCCGTTTCTGTGGTGGTGAGGTGAACACACAGAAAGGGCAGGAAGAGCGTGATAACTACCCCGGGGGCGATTAACGCCAGCAGGGTGCGCAGTGGGGGGTCCTGGACCTGGCTGCACTGGGAGAAGAACGCCTGGTGGACCTCCAGGAAGACGCCGTCCACCAGGAACGTGTGACCCATGCACCAGCTCTGCTGCAGAGAGCTGTCCACACACATCCTCAGGCTGTTGTAGAGGCTGCAGGAGGGAGAGAGAGAGCAAGACGGCGGGGAAGCGTTAGCTCCTCATCGGTTCAGATGTCTGCAGTGTAGCTAACGCCGGGTACGTCTGGGAAATCCAGTTTTCAACTGTTACAACTGGTTTCTAAGATGTGGTAACTGGATTGTCCATGCCGTCTTTAAACGCACCATGAGTGCCCCAGAGTTTCCTTCTAAACAATCGCTGCGTTTCCATCACATTTCTATGGGAGACTTGTCTTCGTCTTGTTCAGGCGCTGGAGCAACAAACGGCTCATAGCTGGGAGCGTTTTGGGGAACCGTAGTCGGCCATTTTACAAAAGAAATATGGATTCAGCATGTTAGAATATTCCTGTCACCATAACAAATATTCCTGAACGATAAATGGTCCCAGATGTTACTGTGATGAATAATATTATTTTGAGACCATTTTCAACTAATATAATATTAACGGTATAAAAATGCTAGAAGACATTCTGAAAATCAACTGGAAGACATTTTAAATGTTCAAAACAAATATAATGAATTATGAAGTCTGTAAATAAAATTGTCCTTCAAAAATGTTTAGTTGAGGTCAAAGCTTCAAACTGAAACTTTTATCATCCAGTTTTTGGTAGAAAGAGAAAAACAATAAATTATTGGGTCCATTTTAATTCATCATGTGATTTATGGATTTGTTATAGCGGCACGCCTCTGTTGGAATGACAACTTTTTATGAAATGTGCGACGCTGAGAAAAGAAACCATCGTCCTCCTGCTACTTCCTGTCATCTTCTTTGCTGTTTCCTCCAGTAGTAACATCCGACTGTTACGTTGATCATTGATATGGCTCAAAAACGTTTTCTCAAAATATAATTTTTTCTCAAAATTGGCGTGTTTTCAGTAAGCAAATGTATTTTCGCAACTTTCTTTTGCATGCAGATATTAGCTAAACAATTAGTAAATCCATGCCAGTAAATCACTTTCCACTATTTAACAAGAGTAATAATCTTATTTTCCATCCCGTACGCAACTTTCCCACTTTGTTTGGAGGGAGACTCTGGTGTTTAACTAGCAAAAAATGAGTTTTTTGCATATAGGGGAAAGAAATTCAGTTTTCTTCTTCCAGTTAAAGTCTTGAATGACTTATAAAGTGATAAAACAGGATTCAGGAGGAAAACATCCGATTGTCGATGGAGGAATTAGGCAGTGGAAGCTGCAGGGTACCGATGATCTGCAGACACATCGGTGGAGAAACGGTTAAATCTCCAGAACGTCCGAATGTTTTTGCCAAAGTTCAGACCTGATCCGAATCCAGAAGCTAAAAGCTGAAAACCAGAACGATGGCAAGAAATAATGGCTCGATTTGTTGGAGAGAAAATCAGAGATCTGCCTGACGATCTGAGGCCAAAGAAAGGCTTCGCCGCTGATACTTGAGAGAAAATCATAGTTTAATATAACGTATAATATCTGGCATCGGAATAAACATTTCTGGGTCGAGTTATGTGTTATTAAAGCAGGAAAAAGGAAAGCAAAGCTGCACTTTCAATCATGTGATCCAGTCGGACTCCATGAGCCAAAAACATCTCGCCTCAGTGACTCCAAGCTTCTTCTGAAGGAGAAACCACCTTCTGCTTGAGTGCTAGCTTATATTTCATGGTCAGATATTAAATTGTCATATCCTGAAGATGTGGAGACAAGCAGAGCCTCAATAAATCATCACAAACCTCACAACCACTCATTGTTGCATGATTTCAGAGTGGAAAACATCTGGGACCGAACCGGGTCTCGCAGCTGGACCCAAGTTACACTGTAAAAATTAACAGTAATAATTTGGTTAATTTAGTCGGCAATAAAAGTGTCACTCATTCATTTACAAATGTCTAGATTTCAAACTGTTTACTGAGCTAAATGTTTGGCTAACGACCAAACATTTAGTTAGAAAGCTAAAAATTTTGTTTGAGCTAAATATTTAGCTTGCTAACTATATTATTATATAATATTTAGGTAAATAATTGGCTTTAAACTAAATGTTTCTCTTGGTAACTAAAAATTAAGCTACATGTTTAGCCTACTAACTAAATATTTAACATAAATCTTGCTAACAAAATGTTGAGTTAGCGAGCTAAATTATTAGATTCCAACTACACGCTTGGCAACAAGTATGCTGTTTGTGCTACGTCCTTCAAACTACATACCTAGCTCCTAGCTAGGTATGTAGCTAGGAGCTCCTAGCTAGGTATGTAGTTTGTATGTAGCTTTATGCTACCGACTTGGCATTAAGCTATGTATGTAGTTTGAATTGAAGCTAAATATTTAGTTTAAAGCTAAATATTTATATAAAACTGTTATATCCAAACTAAACATGTAGCTCTAAAATAGCTAAATATTTTGTTAGCTCTAAGATAGCAAGATATTTAGTTTACAAACTTTAAACTAAACATTTACCTTGCTAACTACATATTTAGTTTGGAGCTAAATCTAGCTTTCTAACCAAATATTGAGCTGCAAACTTAATATTTTGTTTTGAGCTTAAACGTTTTGTCTGTAAATTAAATATTTTGTTAAATAAATATTTAATTAGAAACTGATATTTATAGATGAATATATAACATGCTGAACATATCCTTTTGGAAAATGAACCCCCAGATTTCCCTGTTATTTCAGGCTAAGTAACCCAAATAGTTCCAGTTCATTTTTGAGCGTAACTTCAGAACCGTACTGGGCCGGTTTCATGACCCAAACCGTTCTGGCCGGCAGTTGGAGAGAAGAACCTGGTACTTTAAAGGTGATCGTGAATCATCAGATTTACAGTTTGACGGCGGGCCAGGGGCAGTCCTGCTGATAGCCGCTCGTCTCCATGCTCCGGTTGAAATCGGACCTGCAGTTCTGGACGCTGAAGTGGAACCGGTTCTGGTCGCAGGGCGGGATGACGTCAGCGTCGGTTCCTGGAGGAAACAACAGGACGGCGTGATTAGAGCCACCGGTGGTGGGTTTAAATGCGTTTTTTATTATTACTCTGCACATAATTGATAACTGTGTTGTTTTAATTCGCAGCCTCCAGATTTAAACTTTGTTTGATTTGGACTCGGTTCGGGTTTATATAAAATACAGCAGCACATTTTCTTTAAGGCCCTCGTTCTGACAGGTTAACGAGCCAAAAGCATTAAATCCACATCGTTTCGCTACAAGTTCTAAATATTTCTGTTGGAACCGGCTCTGAGGCTGGACTTGGTCCATTTCTGACATTCTTGTTATTGTTTCTTAAATTATTCAGCAATTTACTGTGAAAATGATCCGCCTGCAGCTGCTTGTTGTTTCACTGCTGCAGAAAAAGTTTTCACCCCTTTGATATTTGTTTGGTCACTGGAATATTCATCAAATGTCGGCAATCAGACAGAGAGAGAAGAAAAACCATCAATTTCTGTTAAATCAGAAAAAGGTCTGTGCAGTTTTAGAACGACGGATCAACCAAACCGAAAGCGCTAAACCAGATGATATCTAGCATGAAGCTAATGCTAAAGCTAAGTTAAAAAATGTTGATATGCACCATGTGTCAACGCGCATTATGTGTTTCAGTTTACCATGTCACCTTCTGATGGTCAAATCTGTGATTTCTCATGTTTCAGGAAGTGGTTCAGTACATTTTAAACTGTTTACTGTACAAATACAGCAATGCGTTCTGGGTAATAACTGTCATTTGCTGCAACGCAACAGTACATTTTCTTTTGTTGAAGACGACGTCATTTGTGTTGACACACAGTGGACATAAACGTTTAAATTTCACACTTTAGCATTAGCTTTTGCTAAATAGCATATTGGTGTAGCACTTTAGCATTAGCTTTTGCTAAATAGCATATTGGTGTAGCACTTTACCATTAGCTTTTGCTAAATAGC
>CAEFZX010007002.1:39571-74009 GCA_903066825.1 Alfaro cultratus
GGTGTAGCACTTTAGCATTAGCTTTTGCTAAATAGCATATTGGTGTAGCACTTTACCATTAGCTTTTGCTAAATAGCATATTGGTGTAGCACTTTAGCATTAGCATAACAATTTTTCCTGATTACTGCTTTAGGTTTATCACCACCTACTAAAGTTAGCTGTGCTAGCCACTAGCCACTAGCTTAGGAAGCAGAAGCTGTTAACCTGAGCTCATATTAATCTTCTCGGTCTGAAATCGTTATCTTGAGTCTTTCTGCCTGTCGGTCAGTGAAGCAACGTTGTTTTCTGATTTTCGGACTCGCTGGTTCTGGTAGAATATCTCAGTGTAACCTCACAGGTTTAAAATGTTTAAACCAGCCCAAAGGTTTTTAATGTGTCTCTTTTGTTTGATGACTGAGTGTGAGAACATTACCTGCCCAGGTGGCTAAAAGTGTCAGCAGGAGGACAAACGGCGTCATCTGAGAAGATCTGACGTTCATCTGTGTGTCAGAAATATCCTGAATCTTCTTATTCTAACTCACAGGACGACCACATCATCTAAAATCAGAATAAATAAAAACATGTGGTACTTTCCCACACGCTAGTCTGCTGGGAATCAGACAGTCGGAGCATTTTAAGTTTATTATTTCTGTTTACATTAAAGAAGCTGAACGTAGATAATCTGTATTTAACAGAAGTATTTAGTACGCACCTCGTCAGCTGCGATCCGCTTGGTGTTTGTTTCCTCGGTGAAAGCCGTTCGGTCCCAGTCAGAAGAACAACTGATGGGTCCGGTTTTACCTCTGGGGGTAATTAGATTGAGCAGCAGCAGTGGGCAGCCTGCTTCCTTTCCCAGGCGGGTTCTGGCCGTTTCCCATCTCCATGTTTCGCCCTCAGCCCCAAAAATACATGAACTACGACCTCAGAGTCACGGCGTCCGCATGTTTAATGTCCCTGTTTACGTCTGACTGGGAGGCCTTTCCCAGTTACAGCTGGAGAAAGTCCAGTGGGATTGGGATTTTTGAGTGAAGGCAGCACAAGTAATGATGTTTCTAGAATCTCTCCATATTAAAAAGTATTTCTTGTTTAGGTCAACATGACTTTGCTTGGAGAAGTTGGAACAGAAATGCCCCAGCCACACTTGCATTGCTTTTTTTTGGTTTCCAGTTGGAACTATGACTGCAACAGATAAGAAACAAAAATTGTGTAATTATTGCAGAAAGAGGGAGGAAGCGTTTCTATAGTAACCACTTTACGTCATAGCCACTCCATCAGAGAACGGTCTGAAGGTCTGAAGAGAAGAAAACAAATCAGAAAATTAAGAATTAATTTGTGCAAAATCTCTGAAAATGTAAAATAAATGACTTGATGAGCTTTGAGGATATTAAAATCTCGTTTCGTTCCCATGAGTTTTTTCTGAATCATTTGAAAAGTTTTTAGAAATATCCAAACCAATATTCATAGACAGAAAAAGAAATCCATGTGTCTGATAGTCTGGTAGATTTGGTTCGATTCAGGACCAAAAATGCAACATTTGTTGCATTTTCTGGTGCAAGGAGTCAAACTAACAAAGCCCTCTGAGCAACCTGTTCCCCTCCTCACCTGTGGCGGCGCTGCATCAGGAACCACTGAAGAAAACACTGAGCACATCTTCCTCCTTCACCAAATGGAAACTAAAATTCAGAGGAACTGTGAGTCATTTCCCCTGCTAGCGTTTTATTAGCTGCTTTGTTTTGGTTGCATTTTCCCAGAATGCCTTGCGCTGAGGTCAATTTCCTGCTTCCGGACCGTTTGGCCTTCACATGGATTCAAACCACATCAGAGTTCACGTCAACCAAACCCAGACCGAAATGACTCTGAAGTGTTCCTGTTTGTTGCCCCAATCCAAACAACACTCCAACATCAGCAACTCAGAGTGATGACGTGTTTGGATTGGCCTAGTTAAAGCCTAATTTCCAGCTGCTAAACATCAGTTATCAGGTTTAGGAGGTTATGTATAACTCCTGTTGTGATTATTAAACGATGTGAAACTATTTTAACTTCTTCTCTTCATGGCTGCTGGCGGCGGATCGAAGCCCCGGACGAGGCTGAACAGGAAAACAAATCTTCTCCCATTAGGAGTGGGACCCTGTGGAAACTGTGGCCCGCAGCATGATGCTGTCAGGCCAGAAACCATTAAAGCTTGTTAAGGTGACGTCCAGATTCCTGGGATAAGGATCCAGTCCCGCTTCCTGCTCCGGAGGAAAACCCTCCAGCTAATCCGGTTCTGACTTTATCATATATTCCAGACGCGTTAGATAATCTTCAGCAGCCCTGAAATCTCATTAATCTGCTGCTGCGCTGAATTATCAGGCTGAGTGGAAAAAGTGAGCGGCTTCATCCCGGATCTTTTGGTTCAACGTCTCTCAGCATCAGGAGGAAAATCAAACTCTTCCACATTGTTCAACTGATGGCCATTCAGGCGGAGTTGCTAAGCAGCGGCTACACATAATAACCCACATAATGTAGCGCAGCGGCCGTGAGAAAACATTTCCAAACTGAGCAGACGACTGGAAACCTGTGCTGAACGATGACTCCTGTTGGTGCCTTTGTCCATTTTTATCGTCATGGAAATGGAAAGATGGTTCGATTCCCGAGTCAAATCCCCTCCAAACGTTACAAAAGCTGCACTTTCTTCAGTTTATGAGGTTATTTTGAGAAACTAGGAAGAGTTATTAGTTAAAACTGTTAGTTTTTTTGACAAGTCATGATGGCTACCTGCTGGACGATAAAGTTATTGCGATAAACGATAATATTTCAGACCATTTTCAAGTAATGTAATGCTGGCATAATAATAATAATAAGAATGGTTCTGGTTCTAAACCAATTTGCTGTTGATGCTTTGGACAGTTTAGGCTGGAAGCCATTTTTAATTTTTGCCTCCATTTGCAAAACTTTACAGACAGTAGAGATGAAACAAACACACTGACAGCATAAATACTTGATATTTATGAATGTTGTCAAAATTCATTATTTTCCATCTAATATTTAGTTTTTTCTGTGTTCATGTTTTGGACAGAATAAATGCATTTCCTGCTGCTTGCTGAGCTCCCATGTGTTTGCTTGTAGTGCCCCCTTGAGGCTGCTGCTGGTAAATATTTGTGGAGGTCGTTCAATCTGCTGGCTGAAGGTCAGAGCTTAAAGTCAGGAGCTTTATGTGGCGACAACAACCAGCCACTGTCTCCATGAAGCCGGCTGTTGCAGTGGCTCCCTGCTGGGCAGCTGCTGCCCTCTGTGGTAATTAGTCTCACGATTTTACAGAAGAGTTTTGGATTCAATATGTTGGAACGACGCAACTTTTTATAAACTTAAGACGCTGTGAGCTCCGGAGCCAGAAGAACCACAGACACACCACTTCCTCCCACCACTTCCTGTCGTCTTCTTTGGCGTTTCCACCAGCAGTAACTGAACTCATAATGTGAAATACAGTTTCCATTGCAGTTTGGGAAATAAATCTGTTTCAACGCAGCTGAAAAACATTCTGAGAAACTTGAAGTCAAGTTGAAAAACTTGAATTCTGATAAAGGAGTTTATTTTCAATTTACACAATTTTATGGTTAATAGAAACGCAACTATAGGTTTCTTAAGAGACGTGGAACAAACTTTTATTTTCTTGTATCTGAAATATTTAAGATTGCACTAAGATATCTGCCCAGAGGTGGACAGTTTTCAAAATTTGAGTAAAAATTACATCATCAGATGGACCAAAATATAAAGTTAAGAGGAAATTTTGGTATTTTAAGGACCAAAATGACAATAATTCATATAAGTAACAAAATCAGGCAAAAGAACATTTTTCCAAATCAATTTCTTTCAAAATAAAACTTCTGAAACTTGAACAAAAACTGCAGGTCTGTGTCTGGTGAAGTTTTGGTTTGTTTTTCATTCAGTAGAGAATCCAGAAATTTTACTCAAGGGTAGAAACACTTTATAATAAAATTAGTTGAGTAAAAGTAAAAACTGCAGCGTAATAAAAATCAGAAGAGTAGCTGAGTGAATGTGTTGTAGTTGACCCTGTTTGGTTCAGTCGGTAATATGACAGCAGGTAGGACCCTGTCAGCGTGTTTACCTAGCGGGCCGCTAACGGATCGTCAGGTTCCTCAGATACCTCCGGCCTCATTTCCGCCCCAGCAGTCGCTGCAGTGATGTTCGGCCTCCTGCTCGCTGTCCTCGCCCTCCCTGGACTTCTGCGTGGGGATCTGGTGTTCAGATGCCCGCGCTGCACGGCGGAGAACCAGGACGCCTGTCCTAAGGTCACGCTGTGCGCAGAGATAGTGCGGGAGCCGGGCTGCGGCTGCTGCCCTGTGTGCGCCCGCCTGGAGGGGGAGTTCTGCGGCGTTTACACGCCGCGCTGCTCCACCGGGCTCCTGTGCTCGCCCAGCTTGGACGCAGAGTTACCCCTGCAGCAGCTCATCCAGGGCTTCGGCCGATGCACGCGCAGTGTGGAGCAGGACCTGAGTTTGGACCTGCTGCCCACTAATGGTAAGAGGTTCATCCTCTTCATGAAACATTTTGCTCTAAATGAGACGGATTCTGGTCACATTCAGCCAAAAGTAAATCTTTCACTACAAATGCTGACCCAGTTTACTCAGTTCTTCTGATTTATGCAGCATTATGTGTTTTCCAGGCACAGGGTGCCGATTTATAGCAAAATCAAGTAACTACATTAAATCCAAACATTTATAGTTTCTAGTACAAATTTCAAACTAACTTTTCAGCAAGATATAGAGGCTTGCTTTAAGTAAATATTACATAATTTAGATGAAAAAGTTCTTTGTCCATTGGCAGATGCATTAACTTATAACATGGGAAAATGTCTTGTTATAAGTGAAATAATCTACCAATAGAACTTTTTCATCAGAATTAAGGAATTAGTTACCTAAAGAAAGCCTCTATATATTGATGAAACGCTTTTAAGTTGGTTTGTCTTATTTCAAGTTTACTTGGATATTTGCACTAGAAACTAGACCAAAATACTGGGTGAGATTTTGTTTTTGCAGTGCAGTTATAAAATGCTACATGTATCAAATATGACTTAATGGAAATGCTACTTCCTGATTTAATACCTTGAAATTGGGCCTCTGTCTCTTTAAGAAGCTCCTGTTGTTTCTGAAGCTCTTCCTCCAGGAGGTCATCCCAACATGGCTCCTTTATTAACCCTTTAAGGCAGGAGGGCAACTCCAGGCCTGGAGGGTCTCCTGCAACCTTTAGATGTGTCTCTACTTCAACACACCTGAGTCAAATACTGAGGTCATTAGCAGGACTCTGGAGAACCTGCCTGCACTTAGGAGGTGATTCAGCTGTTGGATTCAAGTGTGTTGGACCAGGGAGACGTCTAAGAGTTGCAGGACTCCGGCCCTCCAGGACCAGGACTGACCACCCCTGGTTTAAGGTTTTTACCAGCGTTGCTCTGAGCAGCAGCTGCTACAACGAGCTCAGCAGTTCAACCAGCTATTTGCTAATTACTGCTGGCTAGTCTGAAGGAGCTGAGTGGGGGAGGAGCTTCATCTTGTAGGCGGGGCTATGTTCACCCAGACGTTTAGCAGCTGAATGGTTGCCATGGAGATTGAAAGATTTCTCAAGCATGCATGAAAGAATCAAAGCAACACTGCAGGGAAAAACATTATGACACGATGGAGGATGAAAAAAGTTCATTTCAGCTGTATAATTATTACATAATTGAATCTTAAACATTTTTTGTGAAGAGGGTTAAAAAAATAGTAATAAAAATAAATATATTTGGTGAAGAAGCCAATAATTATGTCCAGCCAAAGAGGTTAAAGACCAGATGGTAAACAAATCCAGTTTCAAATGAAGTTTTTCAGTAATTATTTTCAGTCTGACATTTTTTAAACCTTTTTACCATTGAAGAGGTGAAGGAGGCAGGACTGTCAGCCAACAGCGTGTTTTCATCAAACAGATTCGGAATATCTTCACTTTTTCTCCCCAGTCCACCCAAAACCCTTTAAAAAAATCACATGGGATTTTTATGGGATTTTTTTTGTAAGGGAAGCTTCAAACCAAAGATAGAATATTTTGGATGGAGTTTTAAAATAGTTTGAGTTTCTCTTTTAATTTCTCCTGACTGGGAAATCCCAGAAAATATGTAATGGTCACCAATTTGTCTGCAACCCGTCCAACATGAACCAGTTTTAGTTTAGTCAGAAACTGGACAGAGTGAATCAGGAAGTCATGAAACTAGAATCAGACCTTCGCACCTACAGTAGAGATTTTAACCTCTCTTATCTGGATGGCAGCAAAATATCATTAATTGGAAATAGTATTTTTATTTTCCTTTTTTAGATAAAACATGTTGACTCTAAACAAATAAGCATGAAATCCCACAGAAGGCCAGAAATGTCCAGCACTCCCCTGTTGACCTACAGTGAGAGGGGACAAAGTGCCAGTATTGATTTGTGAAAGTTAATGTTGACATATGTAATGCTCCAAACCCACATCTGTGACCGTGAACAAGCAGTGAACCTGCCACAGGGCTCTTATTTTGAAGGGGCTCAGGAGACAGACCAGGTACATTGACATGGAGCGTGAACTCCAGAGGTTTGTTGTTAGGAAACATCTCCATGGCGATGATTTCAGCCTGATTGCTCAATCTGGTCTTTTCTTGTTGCTGATTCACGCTGTGACTTCGAACTGAAAACGTGAACTTTTGTCTTCTGTCGTTTTAACTCCAAACCACAAGTGAAGAAGATTTAATAGCAGAGAATAAAAAATCTGCCTCATGGCATCTTGTGCAACTGCAGGCGATGACATGATCGATTTTTCTGCATTCCCTGTTTGACTTCCCATCCTCTGTGTGCAGGCCGCAGAAACCAGCTGAAAACGAGCATCGTTTCAGCCTGTGGTTTCCTCAGTTCATGACTTTTGGCTTAGCTGCACCTTGAAGATGTTTCTGCTGTTGCTCGGTGACGTTACATGCCAACATGTGAAGGATTAGCCGACCGTTTTGGTCTGTCCAGATTTCCGTTCCTCCGCTGCTCCACTTTAACTACAAAAATCAAAGTTTCTGGACAAAGGAAATAAATTTGCTGTTTGTTTGGAGGAGCTGAAGCGACATGCCAGGTGTGGCAGATCTGTCAGCGACACGGATACATCATCGTACAACAATATTTGTTTTAGCCGTCAACATTTCAACATGTACAGTATTTATGCAGGGAAGGTCTGTCGAGCGACGCATACTCTTCGTTCAGCACGGCTCTGTTATTCTCACTTAATTGAAAAGTTGAAACTTTATACGTTTTCCGCTGCCAGCAGCGTCGCCGTTCTGTCAGTGTTTTCTCTGGAGAGCGAGAAAAGCACTTGGGAATCTGGCGGCCGAAGTCGGAAGCATCAAATCCAGCTACCACTTGAAAAACACGGAGGAAGAAGAGGAATTATTTCTGGAAGTGTCACCATGACAGATACCAGACTTCAGTCTCTGCTTGATTTACTGGACAAATTCTCCATGGAGATGGAAAAATAAGTTGATCTCAGAATTCAGTTCTTTATTTTTGTGTTCCATGTTGTAAACACAAGTGTTTCAGAAAGCCACAGTGTTTTTATAAAGTCAGAGTTTGTACCAGTAACTAATCTTTCTTCAAAACTGTGAAGCCAGAATCTGTCAGATCTGAGTAACTGGAAAGTTTAACATCTAAAATCGCTAACATGCATCTAAAATGGATAACATCCAATTAAAACAGTGGCTAGCACACATGTGAAATAGCTAACATGCAGCAATAAAGGCTATCACACATTTAACCTGGCTAACGCAATTAAATTGAAAATACACATTTAAAACGGATAACATACATACAAAATAACTAACAGTCTTAAAGTGGCTACATGCATCTAACATGGCTGCCACATTTAAAACAGCTAACCTTCATTTAGCGTAGCTAGCATGCGTGTAAACATTGCGTGGCGTGTAAACAGCTCCTGGGATCAAGATGATTCAGGTTCATAGATCAAGACAGGATTTTAGTTCCTGAAGAATTAAAAATGCTGAATTGTCTGCTCTTCCCAAACTTTATGAAGATTTCATTAAACCCCAATTATGTTCTTTCTGTAAACATTTTAGTGAAATTAAACTTGCTGTAAATTAAACGGGGGCCATAAATCCAGTGCAAACAGGTGTTAGTGTTTCTTTGTGTTTTAATGGTGTGGCTTCGCCTCGGCTCCCCTGCAGGAGATTCTCTGCTGGGACTTGCTCTCCTCCTTCGCTCACCCTCTGCTCTTTAATTACTCCAAGGAGAAAATGTGGTAGATGAAGCTACAGCCGATCGGCGTGTGGCTGCCTGCTGATGAGCCGGCCTGCTGCTGGCTTTCTTCATTCACTGTTTCTAACTTTACCTGACAAGTAAATCTTTTGCGCTGCTGCTGCTTTCATTTTTCTGAATTAATGACCAGAAGTTGTAACCCTTATGTACTAAAGCAGGACTGCAGGTCCAGTCCTGCAGGTCCAGTCCTGCAGAGTCCTGACGGGGTTATAACAGCTTTGGGTTTTTATTATAGTTTAGTTTTATTTCATTGTGACTATTTATTTTTCTAATTTAGTTAGTTTTAGATTTAGCTTCTGCTAAATACCGTGTCGGTGTTTTGCTTTAGCATAACTAACTATGGTTAGTGCTTTACGGTTTGCACAACCAACTTTATCGGTAGCTTAGCCCACCAATAAATAAGCCTTCTTTTCATCTAAATGCTGCAAAATCATTGTTTTCCTCCGATCATTAACTGTATCAAAATAATTTAAACTTGCTACCTCTATCAAGGAATGTGCAGTAGAGTTTTTATTTATTTTTACCTCAGTCTCACATCAGCTGGCTAGAAGTCAAAGTAAACTAGAAATCAGGTTTTCGTTTAGCTGGTGAAACAGGAGTGGAGAAACTGCTGTGGGTGATCTGTAGTGATGAAGAACCAGTGACGTTTAGTCCAGTTCTCGCTGATTGAGTTCAGGTCGTCAACGATTAGCTTCTTCTGTAAGATACTGTCGAGGTATCCTGATCAAATGTCCTCTGAAGGAACCTTTCTGGTACATTCCCGTCGGAGAACAACCCAAGGTTCACTGGAGAGCTGCACCAAACTTCTGGTGTTTGATTTCTGGACCAGAATTAGCAGAAGACTGCAGATGTTAGGACAGCGATTTGAGTCTCGACCCTCACGGTTTTTATTTCATGGGTTCTGAGCTGAAAGGTTTCAACTTGGCAACTTCTGAGGTTGCAACCAGACAGGAAAACGTGCATAAAGGCAACCGCTGAAAGCATGAACTACCCAGCACCTTTGAAGTGGGCGGCCGTCAGGAAGAGGCATTCATGCAGACAATGGTGCATTGTCCGGCCATCAAAGGCCCTGACGGCTGTCTGAGACGCGCCTCCATATGATAACAGGGCAAACGCATTAATGAGAAGCAACAGTCGGAGAGGCGCTCATTACTCATTGTGCGTGTTGAGAAAGCTGTGAAAGCATCGCTCAAAGGCACGAGCCAAAGCCAACCCTCCACAGCTTCAGACAGGTAGTTTCTAAGGCGCTGAGGCAGAACAAACGCTGTTTGGAGGGCAGGTGGTAGCAAAGGGCTGTAGCCATGGTTACGCAGGTCTGACACACGATCACAAAATACCTTCTGAACCCGACTGAGCTTTAGCAAAGGCTGCTGACCCAGGTTGGGCTTCTAAACACGTCCATCCAATAGAGCAGGGGTGGGCAATCCTGGTCCTCGAGGGTTGGTGTCCTGCAACTCTTCGATGTCTCCCTGGTCCAACACGCTTGAATCCAACAGCTGAATCTCCTCCTAAATGCAGTCAGGTTCTCCAGAGTCCTGCTAATTGACCTCATTATTTGACTCAGGTGTGTTGAAGAAGAGACCCATCTAAAAGTTGCAGGAGACCGGCCCTCGAGGCCTGGAGTTGCCCACCACTGCAATAGAGTCTAGCAACATGGCCACGCTGTGGCTAATGCAGAAAACCTCAGTCCAGTTATTCAAGATGTTGCTTTGTTCTTCACCCTCGTGTACGCGCTGCTCAAAGTGCTAATGGTGGAGAAACAACTTACCGTTACTAAAAAACCGTTTATCTTCAGTCATCAGTGGCCATGCTAGCTAGCGTTAGCATCTGTGGCATGCTCTGCTGTGGGGGAACTAGCTACAAAGAGCAAGGAGATGTACGTGAGGGTGATTGACAGCGCTAAGACCCTCCTTCAGGTTCTGATTGCTTGTTTCTGATGGGGATGGTGCATTTCTGCAGATGGGAGCAGAACCACTGGAAGGAGACAAGAGCTCCATTATTTTCATAAATTATCTCTCTCATACTGTCAGGACACGGTGACAGTTTTAACAAATATGTAATAAAAACATTTTCTTTATAAAAGTTACATATCGCAGCTTTAAAGGGCCAGTATCATGTAAATATTCTTTTCTTTATCTTTCATGTTATGTTTTTCTGTGGAGTTTCGCTTTGAGTCTTTCATGTTTGAGAAATCCTTCAATCTCCATGGCAACCATTCAGCAGCAAAACGTCTGGGTGGATCTAGCTCCGCCTCCGAGGTGTAGCTCCTCCTCTCAGCTCCTTCAGACTAGCCAGCAGCAATTAGCAAGCATTTGTTGAGTTCCTTAAAGGAGCTACTGCTCAGAGTTAAAGGGTTAATGGTGAAGCCATGTTGGGATGACTACCTGGAGGCAGAGCTTCAGAAAGAGCGGGAGTTTCTTAAAGAGACAGAGGCCCAATTTTGAAGTTTTTCATCAGGAAGCCAAATTTCTTTTAAGTCATATTTGATGTATATGTAGCATTTTTACAACAACTGAAGGTAACAGAGTTACTTTATTGTGCTGTAAAATGAAAAGACATAATAAAATGGCTCATCGATCTAATTAGCATCATAGTTAAATTTACACTAATAGAAGAAATGTCCAAATTTAAAGTATTTAACATCTGACCACAAAAACAGAAGTAATGTAGGGTTTTTTGTCACAACTGGATATAAATGAATGCACTGAGGGGTTAAAAAGTTTGCCTTATTTTTTGAAACGGATAACATTGCCACCTGCTGGCCAGGGGTGGAATAGTCAACATTTGGATAAATAAAGGAAGCAAACATTTGTTTAAATGGAGTAATAAAGTGACATCTTTAAATGTAATTTTTTCTGGAAGATTTCACATCAGAAAATAAAATCTGAGTCATGCTGTTGCAGGTTTCCCACTTGGCGTGCGTGTGTGTGTGTGTGCGTGGGTGCCTGTGTGTGGGTGTGTGTGTGGGTGTGTGTGTGTGTGCCTGTGCGTGTGTGTAGGTGTGTGTGTGTGTGTGTGTGTGTAGGTGTGTGTGTGTGTGTGAACACACAGCTCCAGGACGCGGAGCTGATTTACAGCCTCTGCGTTCTGTTTCGGTGCTAATTACACCGACAGCAGCCGCAACTCGAAGCCTCTGGCAGGAACGAGCTGCTGACTCAGCATCGGCTTTGCCTCCTTACAAGTCTGAACTCCCAGAACTAAAATCCTCGACTCTCGGCTCCTTCTTGCTGATGAGAAGTGTCACGGCTCTGAATCCTGATCAATGCAGAGTTTAGCCTGAAAGTTTGTCTCCATTTCAGGCTTTCAGCTCTGCTCTGACTTTTTGTTCTACTTTCAGTGAGCGAAAAACTGCAAACCCGGGATTTTATTTGATGCATGAAGCTGTGTGTAGTCGGGAAGAGGGCGACACAAAATGGCTTTCAGGATTTTTAGTGGGTGGAATCAATTTCTGCAAACTAAAAATCTTACATTTTCTGAAGAGAAATGTGACATTTTCAGTTTGCCAGCATGTAGGTGAGGGCGCTCTGCTCAGAGCAGCATAACCGACACTACGATGTGTCAGAACCATCAACACACGTCACCACAGTGAAACACGGAGGTGGCAGCATCATGCTGTGGGATGGGGGAGCAGGGCAGAGTCAATGGGAAGAAGGGAGGTTAGAGGCTGCAGAAGACCAATCACTCTAAACATCCAGCCAGAGAGCGGCCTAGTCAAAGTTCAGACCTTAAACCAACTGAGAATCGGTGATGTTCTCTAACGGAGTAAAGAAGGATGAGGGAAAGCTTTAAACTTTGCCAACCTCCAGAGAACCTGATTTTGTTCAAGTTTCATCTTTTAGAGCAGGCGTCCAAAGTTGGGTTCAAAGGTCACTGCTGTAAAAATCTGAAGTTATGTTTGGATTTAAACAGGAACGATTTAGAGTCGGCTCTCGGCTTCAGTTATTACAGCTGGAGACTACTGATCAGGTTGACCTTTGACCGGAACCTTCACAGTCACATAGAGACGGTTACAAAGTCGGCCTTCTGTCACCGGTTGATTCATAACAACTGGAACGTTGATTAATAAATATGATGCATGTTTGCTTGATTATGGTGTTTGACTAAATGTTTTGCTTCCTGCTTGTTCCTAATGACTTCCTGTTGTTTTTATCATGTAAAGTCCTTTGAACTTCCTTGTTTCTGAGAACATAAAGTCTCGTTAATTAGCCGTTTAAATGCGCCGCGTCGGAACAAAGACGCATCTGAAGAGCTGCAGGACTCCGCGCCGTCTGAGGAAATCTGTGGAATCTGGGTCATAATTTCTGCCTCAGAAAGCCCGACCGGAGCTTTATAGGTTGTGACCTCACTGTCGCCACGGTAATTGCAGCCGTCGCTGCACCTGAGTGTTCGGCGCAGCATTAGTCACCGGGACACAGACTGACATTGTCCTGTAATTCCAGGATTAAGACCTGCGCTTGTAAAGAGCGTCTGTTAGCAGGAAGGAGTTGTTTTAAAACCAAACGGGTTGCAGAGCAGAGATCTGGAGGAAGCTCCAGGCGCTGGTTAAAAGCCGAACCGCCGACTGCATGCTGCACATTTAAAGGTTGTTTTCCTGTCGTTTCCCTGCAGAGGTGCTCGGCACCGAGAGTCCTCTGGTGAAGAGGCCGCTGCCTGACCCCTGGAACCGGCAGGAGAAAGCCCGGATTCAGACCCAGAATGAGCTGAGAGCCAGGATGAGGACCGGGCTGCACGACGAGCGAGTCCAGAGAGAACCGCCGGTCAGAACCGCCACAACTCACACAGACTGGAGCCAGTCTGGATCCCGCTTTATACAACTCTGAATGTTTGCTCCACAATGTCTTAGAAATATTTAGTTTGGAGGTAAATAGTTGGATTCAAACTAAATGTTTAGCTAACATTTGCTAGCTAAATGTTAGCTAAACATTTAGCTAGCAAATGTTAGCTAAACATTTGCTAGCTAAATGTTTAGGTCCACATTATTAGCTAGTAAGCTAAACAGTTAGCTTCAAACTAAATATTTAGTTAATGAGCAAAATGTTTAGTTTGTAGCTAAATATTTTATAAGTAAATAAAGCAGCTAATTGTTTAGCTCCAAACTAAATGATTTATTAAGAAGCTAAATATTTAGCTTACTAACTAAAGGTTTAGATCCAACCAGTGCCAGTAAAACTGATGTTTTGTTTCCATATAAAGTTGTGCAGAGTTGCACCACCTGGTTTATTTAACCCGAAAGTCTCAGAGTGAGCCCTTCAAAATAAAAGCCCGCCTGCAGTGGGTCGGCGGTTTGGGCCGGGTTGGTTCTGGCCGAGGTCCGCAAGTCTGTGATGAGAACAACGTTTTCTCTCTCATTTACCAAAACAGGAAGAGGAATCAAGAACAAAATGAATAACAAAGGGGGCGGGGCCTGTCAGGGGGCGGGGCCTATCGGTGGGGGGTGAGGGCGGGGCCAATCAGAGGGCAGAGCCAAGCTGGGAACTGGGTCAATCAGGGAGCAGAGCCAATCAGGGGCGAGGGTAGACTGAGAGTGGACATGTGAGGTCAGAGGTCACAGAGCTGGATGTGACCGTGAGCAGACTGTACAACTGTTTTCTCATTGTTCTTCAACTTTTTCATTTTTTCCATTTTTCTTTTCCGTTATTTTCTGTGTATCAAAGAACTTTAGCATTTTGAAAAGTTTGATAAATCTGATAAAACCTGCTCATGTGAACATCAAAGCTGTAAATCTCCAGCCTGTCGGCAGGTTTTTGGTTTACCGGCCTCACAAAGTGAGACTCAAACCTTTAGGACTGTGGAAGTTTAGCAGCTTCTCACCTTTCGGCTCATTTTCCCAACAAACGCTGAGGACCAGCTGCTCCTTATGCTGCTGTTTTAACGTGAGCGCGTGTTTCTGCTGTGTTTCCACCAGAGCTCCTGTCAGCAGGAGCTGGACATGGTTCTGGAGGAGATCTCCAGGATGACCTCAGAGGACAACCGGGGCCCGTTGGAGAACCTGTACGGCCTCAAGTTCCCAAACTGTGACAGACACGGACTGTACAACCTGAAGCAGGTGAGCCTGGGGTCAGTCTGGAGGTTAACTTCACACTGCGTCCGTCACCGAAGGGTTTAGTCAGAGAGAAGCCAGGCTGGGATTTAAACCTGCAACCTTTGTGATGCAATGCAGAACGAACAATCCTACAACGCAGGAGGGCGTCCAAACCTTTTATCACATGGATCAAAATCATGCAGTCAAAGTGACCAAAAAACAAATACTGACATTTTTACTCAACAATAAACTAAGTTTTTAAACTAAATTAGTAAAATAAAGATGCAAATAAGCTATTGTATTCCTTTTAAATAAGAAAATAAAAGTTTTTGTGTCTAAATGCAGCAGCAGCTTTGATCATCTGCAGCTAAAACGGTCGTTTCTGCTGGACTGAGCAGTGATGCAGTGATGCAGTGATGCAGTGATGCAGTGATGCAGTGTAGGCCTGAACTTCAACTAGAGGAGTTATGGATAGAACAGATTTACAGATAGTTTTTTATTATTTAAAATTCAAAATGTTTATATATTTTTTTAAAGTTTTTCCTGCATTACTGCTCTGAGTGGTTTTTTTTATTCATAAAATTGTCTTTGTTTGAGTCTGTACTCCAGTGAATGATTAATCAATCATTAAATTGGCTGTAATCCATTAATCACGATTACTCTGATTAGTTGAAAATCCCTCCATAGATCATTGACTGCTCATAGCTACTCCACATAACCTCACTCTGAATAAAACCATGAAGATAAATTATCATTTCAGATTTAATTTTGGCAGCAGAGATAAAGATTTTCAGCATTTGTGTGTTGATTTGGTCAGGATGTTTAACTCACTGATCCATCCTTTATAAACGCCAACACACACTCCTGTTTCTCAGCATCCTGCCTTCACACACACACACACAGAGGATGTTGTCATCCTGAACGAGACAACAGGCTCCTGAGCTGAAGGTTACAAGGCAGTAAAAGTGTTTGGCGTGCTGCAGGGGAAGACTTTGGTTAAGCCGGGAACGAGTTGTGCTTCCGACGTTTCAGTTCTGCTCATCTGCAGAAATCAGAGCCTGAAGGACAAACAAGGTCACACATCCAGGTTTGAACGTAGGGCGATAGTGGAGCCAAGCGGAGGATCTGAAAAGGCGCCACGGTTTCCTGAAGGATCTGTGCTCACAAGCAGCAGCATTGTTCCTCACTTCCCAGGATGCATCACTGTACCTCCTCCACACTTTTCTTTTTTCTCCGAGGTTTTTGTTGGCTCTACTGGCCTCTATTTAATCTTATTTTTTAAAGTAGACTGATAGGAAAGAGGGCAAGAAGAGAGGGGAACTCATGCGGCAAATGTTGCCGGGGCCGGGAGTCGAACCCGCGACGGCCGTGTCGAGGACTAAGGCCTCCATACAAGGGTTGTGCTAAACCCCTAAACCACCACAGCAGGCCCACCTCCTGCACACTTGGAGGCAGCATTTTGCCGCAGCATTTTGTTGCGTCGCAGCATTTTGTTGCGTTGCTCGGTAATTACTGTAACTGTCACTTCTTTGTTCTTCCTCATGAAAGGAAGAAAATAGAAACTTTCCCCTCGTGAACTGAGTCCGCTTCCATCACGACCTCATTTAAGAGAGGAGTGTGTGTCTGTCTGTGTCTGTCTGTGTCTGTCTGTGTCTGTCTGTGTCTGTCTGTGTCTGTCTGTGTGGGTGTGTCTGTGTGTGTGTGTGTGTGGGTGTGTGTGGGAACGGGTTATTATTGGGTGAATGTGGTCCCACCCGGACCAGAGCCCTCGCTCTTATCCAATGAAGAAGATCCCTCACCCTGCCTCACACACACACCTCCATGCTTCATTAACCCGCTGTGCCTCCTGCGCCCCTCCCCTGGCTGTTTCTGTTCCTCCTGCAGTGCAACATGTCGACACACGGCCAGCGGGGCGAGTGCTGGTGCGTGGACCCGCTGACGGGCGTCCAGATCCCGGAGACGCCCAGAGTCAGAGGAGACCCCAACTGCCACCGCTTCCAGGAGGCGCTGCGGGCGCCGGCCACCGCGGCCCGCTAACACACACACACACACACATACACACACACACACACTGGGTTTGATCCTGCACTCAGTAGAAGGAAATGCCTTTTTCTTGTAATTGGCCGTCTTCACAGTGCAGCCTGAATCGACACAAACCTGATCTTTATGATGTTTTTGCAGATAAATGGTCTCGTAGGTTCGAGTTCTGACTTTATGCTTCTGTGTTAATTTTGAATTTTTCTTCATTATTTTTGCCTGAAGCAGTTTCTCTGGCCTCTCGGGTCAAACGGTTCTCAGGCAGTTTAATCTTCCCGTTGGTTGCAGACAAACGTTGATTCTGAACTCCGTTACTTTGGGTTTAGACACATTGCATGCAGTATCATTTTCCTCATCTAACATATGATTGTTTTCACATTTTCCAACACAGAACAAAAGCTGCTTCACAATTTAATCAAATACTGAAATATTTACACACAGAAATAATTAGTCAAACTGGATAAAAATATAAAAACAACAAGAAAATATTATGGAAAACCTGACTTGTTAAAACAATTTAGAGATATTTATAGGAAAAGCGAGACTGTATTGGCTGCTGCAGCTCATTAATATGCATTAGTGTACAGGACGGCGCCTATTAGCCGCCATAGCTAGCAGCCTGCAGCCATTATTCTTCATGGAGTCATGTCAACAAAACCAGACTGTCTCAATGCGGGAATCTGCCACAGAAACAGACGCAGCTCCTTGTTTCTGTCTAATTTCTATAAAATAAAGTTAAATCCTTTAAAAACAATTCAGAATGTCATATAAGTGACGGTCTGAACACGGCGGCGGTTGGTTGGCTAATAATCTGTCATTGTGTTGGTATGTTGGTCTCCTTGTTTTACTGTTAAATGAAGCAACACACTGAATTCACATCTACATGTTAAGTTTGTCAAAATCAAGCTAACTTACTTCTCTATTCTTTTTTTCTGAAATTGTTTTGCTGAGCTGTGAAATGTGATTGTAGACAATGGATAGTAAAACATCACGTCTCTTTTTCTAATTGTTTTGCGCTATTATGTCACTTTCCTGACCGCACAATATCAACGTCCAGTCCAGTAATTTACGCTGGTCTGATAGGTGTCAAATTAAGATTTTAATTTCTCACAGCTGGAGAAACGTTTGAAATTTATTTTGGCCAAATAATCAGAGTGAGTGTGTACCAGCTAGCATGCTATGCTAACTGATCTGATCTGAGCTGCTGTTACTTTCACTCCTGTGAGAAATTCTCTCCGCTTCTCCAAACTCGGATCACTGACCGCCGTTTACACCGGGTAAGATAGTCACTGCTCACAGCTGCTCTGCAGCGTTCTGAGAGCCAAAAGGTCATCCGACTGAGAAACAAGGAATCAAAGAAAAGTTGTTAAAACTGGAAATGTTTCTTTAAACGTAGAAAAACACACATGTTGCAGATTCTTTTTTTCACTGTTAAAGAAATTGAACTAAATTGTTAGTTTATTGTTTTTATGTATGATTCCCATTGTGTTCTGTAGTTTCCCTTTATGTTTATAAAAGTAATAAAATTTGGATAAAATCCTCATTTTATTCAGTGTCAACTTTGGTTTTGTAAAGTTAAATGGACCAGCAGACGGATCCATCAGACGGATCAGAACTTTCTACGTAAATAAAGGGAGACTTTCAGCTGCAACATTTAACAGGCTGGAAAAATGTTTTTAAATTCCTGAATATTTGTTGATGTGGTGATGAGTGAAGCATCCCCAAGAAATTCTGATTTGCATTTTGAGTTTTTTATTTAAAAAATCTATAAAAGGAGTTAAGAAATCATAAAATTTATGAATAGCAGTTCAATATAATGAGCTCTGCTAATTTAGTTGTGCTAATGCTAAAGGGCTAAACCAACATGGTATTTAGAAGAAGCTAATGCTAAAGTGCTAACTTTGATTAAAATTATATCTGCCCTTGAAAACCAGAGCCTTCGAAAACAATTCAACGTAGCTAAAACGCTAATAAAAGAGCAGCTCCGCTATTGGTGGATTAGCAGAAATATTGAAAATGAGTTTTTATGCTTTTTCTCTGGCAGGAATTATCTGGGATGCAGATGGAGAAATTTATTAAAACAAACTGCAAAAAGATACAAATGAATCAGAATCAGTTTTACTGATGAACTGAGGACAAAAATGAATAAAACTTGTAGAAAGATAAGTTATCACCAAAATGATGGGAACCCAGACTGGTTCATAAATCTGATGACGAATCCTGAGCTTTTCATGCAGCCAGAGTAAGAAATTTACCCAGAATTCAAAGTTCGACCCTGAAGACGCCGTCAGGATTCAGTGCTGGGTTGAAACGAGGAGCCTTGTTTGTAGCTGGAGCCAAAAGCGGGTCATATGAGCCCAGTCCTGACCGGCGGTAACTTTAGACATGTGCTAATGTGCCAAGCAGTCGGTCACCAGGCCCAGGCTGTGAAAACTGCTTTTACAGCTTCGTTGGGTTTACTGGGCTTTAGGAACCGGTCCGCAGGTGCTGGAGGGAGTTCAGATCGCAGGCGTTTTCTGGGCTTTTCTGCACATTTACTGGTTTTAGGCTGGAAACGAATCAAAAGAAGAGTCTTTTGTTTTGGCACAATGGGGGGAGCATCAAGACGATAACGTTCCCGCTTTAAGACTCCTGTTTGTTTTGTTAGCCTCCAACAACTTCCTGGGATGTGCAGATTGTGGGTTTGTTTCTCTGACTTGTTGAATGTTAACAAAATAATTGTTGTTTTATCTCGGTGAAATGACGAGGTTCTCCAGGAAGTGCAGACATCAGTTTCATATCAAACACAATTATTATGCCGGAGCTGGTCGGTGCGGGAAGAGTTCGGAACGGTGGGAATCTGCCGAGTCGACTTTCATTCTGCTCAAAACAATTTTTACCTCAACTATAAACCAAAAGTTTCTCCGATTTCTATTGGACCAATTTTTGTGATCATTCCTGAAGCGACGAGTCGTTAGTTAAAAATAAAGCGCATTAACATGATGGGGTTTGGTGCACAGAGGAAGAGCAAATTTTCCATTTAAAGGTTAAAATTAAAACATTTCTCCAGTAAAAGGTTTACAGCCTGATTTCTCCTGGACTCAATAGTTAATAAGCACACAGTGGTCCAAATAAAACCTTCAATAGTCTTTGCTGGATCAGGAAATCCTGGTTCAGAGTCTTCCTGACATCTGATCTCTGCAACCGGAGAAATGTTCCCCGATTTCAAAACTTTGGCTGACGTGGTTCTTGTAGTTCCAGTTTGCAGAGCAGAGCGCGGATATTTGGCAGCTGAGGCACATAAAGACTTTAAATGAACAAATCATGTTTTTAGATGGAATATTTTAAATGCAACACAAAGTTCATCTGTTGATCAAAGTTTTTGCTCTGCTTGATTTCAAACACAAATCAGACCAAATCGGCATCATATTGACTTAAAAAACTAACAAACAAAAACAGCAAACATTTTCAAATAAATAGTGACCCAAACCTTGAATAGAAAAGTTTTATACAAATTAAAAATTATATTCTTCTGAACGTTGAACTTTTTAAATGTGACAATTTTGGCCAAAGGTTTGGACTTTTCTGGTCCAACATGGCCTCTGATCAACACTCAGATTCTAAAGGCTTTTTATTCCCATAAATCCAAATATCTCAATAAACAACTTTTAAATGAAATAATACAATTTTATTTATAAAGCAACTTAAAACGCCACCACTGGCCGAAGTGCTGATTATGATCAATAATTATAGGAAAGTAAAACATCCTGGTGCCAAACAAAGTTTTCACAAAATGAAACGAGTTTCTGTCAAAATTTGAAAAGCTTCTTGGAAAACAAGGAGAAATGTTTTTTCTCCTTGGACCGGTCCAAATTCAGAACTTGGACCGGTCCAAATTCAGAACTTGGACCGGTCCAAATTCAGAACTTGGACCGGTCCAAATTCAGAACTTGGACTAGACTCGGAGGTTTTCTAGAAAAAACTTGGAAATTTCAGAGATGATATTTCAAGAGTAAAAAATTTTGACTTTTAGAGCTCAAATCTACAAAAGTTGATTTTTTTTAATACTTTTACAGCAAATTGGGTTTTTTTTCTAGAAAATTTATCAGATTAATCTCAAAATTTTTCATTTTTTTCTAACAAATATTTGATTTCCAAGCTCAGCTTTTTCTGAGTTTTTTTTCTAAAACAATATTTTTTCTTTCATGGAAATGTATGTGCTTTTTAGATATTAAACAACTCTAATCGTTACTTTTGCTTCTTTTGAATCGGACTCAGATTTTGTATCTCCATCAAAGCACATCGACGCAGTGAAGCAGAAGAACTCCAGCATGTGTCGATGCAACAGCTGTAAGGTTTTTGTCATGTGAGACGTTTTGGGTGGAAGTCACCTGGACTCGGTTCCTCCCTGGTTCTCCTGCTGCAGGTAGGATCCCTTTAAAACATTCCTCAGCTATCCGCTAGCCACTTTCCATGCCCGGTAGTTAAATGTCATAAATATTACCGCATGCTGCTTTGGTTTTATGGTGTGTGGGACATAAGAAGAGATTATGGTGGCGGTCACATCCGATCCGTCTTTGATGAAAGGCTGGAGGAAACTAGCAGACACTTGTGCGATTGTCCCAGCCTGCGCTCTGCATTCCTGCAG
This sequence comes from Alfaro cultratus, assembly GCA_903066825.1. NCBI lineage: Eukaryota > Metazoa > Chordata > Actinopteri > Cyprinodontiformes > Poeciliidae > Alfaro > Alfaro cultratus. The sequence goes on from CAEFZX010007002.1 coordinate 60,549, forward strand.
ATCTCCTTTTATCTGCTCCTCTGTGATGACAGGAGCCACTGCTGCCTCTAAAGAAATGACATTATTCAGTCGCTCATTTGGGAAGATTCAAATTACTCAACTTAAACATCCGTATTTGTACGTTTTTGTGGTATTTCCAGATGAATTAACTGTGAAATAATGTGATGTGTGTGTTGATCTCAGGTGCTACGACGGTGAATTAGGGCAAGAATAAGAAAAAAAAATAAAACTATGAGAAGCTGGTGTTGGAGCTAGCATTTTTGCTAACTTTGAAAATGTTTAGCTTCCCATAAATACATTTTTCCACTAATTTTCTTGTTTTGTAAACTTTGAGTTGAATAAAACCACCACTGATGTGACGTATCATTAACTTCCAGTAACTAACTGCCTTGTTGCCATGTTTACATCACCAGAACTAATATTTATGATTAGCACTTTAGCTTTAGCATAATTAACTATTTTGCTAGCTGTGCCACCCACTGCGCTAATCAATGACAAATTCAGATCTTGTGATGATGTTGTAGCTCCTGTTGCTCAACAACAGTGGCGGACAAACTTCTGCTAATGGAACATATTTTTAGCTTAGCGCTTTAGCATTTTTGCTAACTTTGAAAACTTTTTTCCAGAAAAATTCTAATTTCTAACTTACTGGGATGTTTTGTGGAGTTTCAGTTGAATGACAGATGATGCAGCACAGGGTCCCTGACACATGGAGGATATCAATGCCACTGATTACCATGGTAGCATAGCGCTCTAGCATTAGCAAAAATGTTTATGATTAGTGCTTTAGCACAACTAACCTTGTTGTGCTAAACAAGGTTAGCACAAGGTTGTTGTTAGCACAACAACCTTGTGCTAACCTTGGTTGTTGTTAGCAACAACCTTGGTTGCAACAACCTTAGCATTGTTAGCATTGATGCTAACAACGTCTGCATCAATGTTAGTGCTGACATTGATTAATGTCAGCTAATCAAGTATCTTGTGCTGACATTGTTGGTTTTGAACATTAAAATCCATGAATAGGCTGCGGCGGCATTTTTATTTCTGTAAACATTGCGCTTGTGGTTTGGTGTTGTAAACTGTTCACACTGAAGTCTGATTGGGTTGCATTTAATTAGTATGGCAAAAAAGTTTAATAAATCATGAAGACGTAAAAACCTGAATTTCAACGCGGGACCTTCTGAAAGATCGGACCAAAACAGAAAAACTGAATCAATTCCTCCAGATCTGACGGCCAGGAGTTTCCACATTGATGCTTTCTCCAGTTGACATGGTGGAGTTGCTGACCTGTTGCTGGAGCCGCTCTGAGGAAAGCAGCTGACTCGCCCTCAGGTCAGGGTTCGTAACGTCACTTCCTGCTCGCTAAGAGGTTTATCAGCTCGTGCCTCGGAGATTACAAGCGCTTAGATCAGGATGATTCCTCCTCAAATGGCTCATCTGAAGCCAATTTCTACAGAAAACACCAGGCGGCTTAAATGAATACATAACTTTATTTAAATAAATGCTTTGTCATTACAAAAAAAGACAAAGGTTAAAAGAGTACATAAATTACAAGTTGAATAAATATTACACAGTGATATTCACTTTTATAATTTGAGATTTTTTTCAGTTTTTTTTAAATTTTCTTAATCTGTCTCTCCAAATACTGACCAATATTTCCCGCTGCCACCGATGGGTCTGTCTCAGACACCAAATTACCAAAACCCGATTGTCTTTACAACCAAAAATCTGTTATGTACTCTGAACAAACAAACAAGCTGTACTGCTAACTGTCCTACTGAATAATGAAGTATGACTTTAAACCAACCGGAGACGGGACGTTTCCCAGAACTCCCTGTTTCTGTCTCTAACTGGATCTAAACGGTGAAATCGGTGACTCCCTCACTGCGGGCCGTGGCTAACGCCCGGTAGCGACCGTCGCGGGCCCTGGCTAACGCCCGGTAGAGACCGTCGCGGGCCGTGGCTAACGCCCGGTAGAGACCGTCGCGGGCCGTGGCTAACGCCCGGTAGAGACCGTCGCGGGCCCTGGCTAACGCCCGGTAGCGACCGTCGCGGGCCCTGGCTAACGCCCGGTAGCGACCGTCGCGGGCCCTGGCTAACGCCCGGTAGAGACCGTCGCGGGCCCTGGCTAACGCCTGGTTTGACCACGGCGCTCACTCGCTCTTCCTCCTTCTCATCCTCTGTGTCTCGGCGCAGCGTCTCGTTGCTACAATCTGAATCCAGGCTTGGGCGTCAGCGGCCCCTGTCACTTTAACTCGAAACGCGGCTTCAGAAAGGAAAGTTCGCCAGGCTTTAGTCTCTGCCGACCTCACGATCGTCGTTGTGCATCAGGATCTACTGTGAGTTTGTGAAATAAGGGCAACTTGCTTTGCTTAACGTGATTCCACTGGTTTAGTACTGTGCAAAAGTTTTAAACCACTCCTCGTTTTCTAACACTTTGCTAGCAAACCGTCAAATGTTCTGCTAATGCTAATGCTGGTTTTGATCAACAGATCTTCCAGTTTTCTGACGTTTCTCTTTGGACTTTAGCTCCTTTATCAGTCAGTTCATAATTCGCCCAACTGGGTTGATTAAATCCAGTCAGTAAACACCAGTGTAAGTCTTAAATGGGTTTTAAATGCAAAATATCTTGCGATCTCCTTTAGCATACTTCTGCTAATAGTGGAGCTAAGTTTTAGCTTCACTATTAGCTAACTGAGAACATTTAGCACACTTAGCTTCCCCTAAACTGATGTTTATTGATGAATTGAAGAGTTAATTTACCTTTTTAATTAAGTTTTGGTAATCAACTGTTAAGAACTCTTTAAATAGTTAGACATTCATTTTTTTCATCATTTCAAGTAAGCGCTTTAGCATTAGCACTAGCAGAAATAGTGCTTAGCTAATTTTGAAAATATTTAACACACTGAGCTTCCCTTAAATTAATCCTAACTTGACTGTTTCCTAAACTTTTACATGAATAAAGTTCAACATCTTTGTTGAAATGTTGGATATCGACTGAATCCTCTGTCACATTCTTTAGCATTAGCTTCAGCTAAATACCATGATGATGTAGCATTTTAGCGTACTTAGCTTCCCTTAGGTGAATGTTTTTGGGTTTATTCTAAAATACTAATTTACTTGATTGATCTGTAAACTTTCAGTTGAATAAAGTTGGACATTTATGTTAAAGTTTTGATTATCGTATTCAGGCTTTTATTTTGAAGTGAATAAAGACTGTTACACAGCCCTCCAGTTTTCTTTCTTTTTTAGCAATAGATGTTTCACAATCTTATGGCAACATAGAACATTTTAAAATTAAATTGGGGGCCAGAGGATTGCAGTCTTCCAAGGGTCGATGTAATTTGAATTGAAGGCAGCACTTTAGCATTAGCCTCTGCTAATGTTGGTACAGCGCTTCTGTGTTTGCAGAACTAGTTCTTTGGTTAGCGCCCACCACTGAAACATGCAACTTAAATTGAAGTTAAATATTTAGGGTTGCATTTTGGGTCCCAAAAGAAAAAAAAAAGTGTTTTAATTCCCAGACTCATTTTAGATCCAATAATTTAAATTAACTGTTTAAGTTTGAAGAGTTTAGTTTAATCAGGGGACATAATGTCAAATCTCCTACGAAATAAAATGAAAAATAAACTTGCATGCAATCTGCAGAAGCTAATGTACAGTTTGTTTGTTTGTTTGTTTGTTTGTTTGTTTTTTATCAATATTGGAGGGAAAAACTATGTGGCTAAGAAATCTGTACATCAACTATTTTCTGCATGTCAAACTGTTATTTTTGCTGTTACGCCTGAATGATTAGAAGACGGCTGAAATATAAAACATCAAGCAACTAAAGTCCGCCATAAAACACAATGAGAACCTTTCAGGAAGCGGAGAACCGTTCAATCAAACCAGTTTAAAGATTAAAAGAGATTGTTTAAAAGCAGAAGGGATTTTTGCACAGCACCCCTGGATGTACGCATTCCCTCTCGCATTCGCAGAACAAACAACTTCCCGACATTCCTCAGTTTCTCGTCTAACTCCCCGTCAATAGTTGGCATTCACATAAAAACAGAAAAAATGAGAATCTTAGCTTATTAAGTTGTCAAAGGAAGAGCAGGAGGTTCTGAAACAACGCGGACAAACGGAGCTGGACTGAATTTAAGGGGCCGACCACATTCATCGTTCTTCTCTGTTAGCCTTGAACCTCGTCCTGAATATCGCCCCCTGGTGTCGCTTTCACACCAGTGCTTAAGTCTGTTTGTAGAAAGGCACAGAGAGGAGAAACCGGGTCCGGAGACCTGCTCATGTCATGTTCTCACGGCGCTCCGCTGAGAAAAAGGCAGAAAGCTGAGAGACGAGGCAGTCTGTACTCCCACTGCCCTGTGAGCTGCTGTAACAGGACACTTTCCAATTCCTTACAGGCAAAAAGTCTTTGTTTTCTTTACATGATCTGGCTTTTCTCTACAGGAAAAACCCTCAAAGAATATTTGAAAGTGATACACCATGAATATGTTGTACTGACGGGAAAACATGGCTCAAAACATAGGGCGATCTTTACTTCACTGAAGGCAAAGAAATCACAAATAAAACCACAAAAAAAGAGTCAGTTGGAGAGGAAACCGGCCCAATCAGCAAGGTTGATCCCCCGCCCCCCGAAAAAAGCAATCCCAACTCGGAAAAATCAAATGTGCTTCCCGTCGCTGAAGCTGAGAGTCTTTGATTTGACCTGCAGAGCTGCATGGCGCCCCGCCCGGCGCTTTCATAGGCACAGTTGGCATGTCAGGCTAGCTACGTGGTCGAAGAGCCGCTCACGTGTTCATCTGCGACCGTCTGAACGCTCCGAGTCCCAAAGACGTTCGCTGCGTTGGAGAGGAAGGGCCGTCGGGTTGGCGACGGTCGAACAAAAGAGGAGGAAATACAATGTTCTGCTGCTGGTTTTGTTTCTGAAATAGGCTCACTCTGTAACACACCAACGCGTCACATTTTCACACAGGTTTCTAAACAGGATCCCCTTTCTATAAGTGCTCTGATAAACCCCCAGAAAAACCAGAAACCAATAATTTCTCAGCCAATTCTCGATCCCACGACACACAGCTGGGTCAGTTTTCTCCTTCTTCTTCTTGTGGTGAATTTTTTATAGTCAAATGAAGAGGTGGGAGGATCCGAAGTGGACTCCTTAATCAGAGAATAGTGCTTTTTCTTAGTGTGTCTCTGGTAAAACCAGGTTGTTTGGTGTGAGCAGAGGTCGGAGCATACAGGTGTGACTCAGAGAAGATGCGTGGGCCCCGGGTCATGTGACGGTTATGGGGGCGGGGGAAAGGGGCTGGGGTTTTCACTCGTTGATGCTGCTCTCCAGGTCTTTGCACTGAATGTCCCCCCCGCTGTAGTCCGTTCCCGGCAGCATGACGCCATATTTGTCCACGCACCAGCAGATGCCCCGCTTGCGGCCGCGAGACGGCTTGCACTGCAAAACCAGAGAACGGGACAGTTTCAGTTGAAACGAACACAAAGCAAGCAAAAATGCATCGCAGCGTACTGGGCCGCATATCTCCAGCACAGCTAAAGGCAATTTCAAGAGACGAGCTAACCCAGCAGCCACATTCACTGGCCTGAGCACCGACTGTTCAGAGAAACTGCCTCTATAGCGTCGACTTCAAGGATGGATGAGCCAATCAGTGACCAGTGGACGGATGTTTGGTGCTAAAGCAACCAAAAGGACTCTGTCCATGCCTTGTTGACCTGCACTTACCACAAACAGCCACCCAAACCTCCCCAGGTCCTTAAATCCAGACTTAACTGCTTTCCTCTGTGGAGGAACAAGATACCAGCTGCTACCAAAGCTGTATCATCCCTGAGGAAACCTGATCACATCCAACTCCCACTAAACCCTGATGAAGACGTTCCAAAGGTTGGTTCTGCGCCACGAAACGTCAAGTACAAATCCTTTCATCCTTAAAACTGAATTTCTATCTGGGTTTCATCAGTAAATCTCTGCCATAATGCAAAAGATAAATCAGAAGGTTGTCAGTGCTTTGCACCTGCTAAACTGAATTATAAGCAATGTTTACTCAAGATTTAATCGTGTGCCTCACTGGTTGGTGTGAGGCAATGATTACTCCAGATGTAGAAAGGATATGTGTATTAAAATGGAGAAGAAACCTTCTGCTAACCCACCTGTTTGCGCTTGAAGAACCCTTTCCTGTCACAGTTGGGAAGGTACAGAGACAGCGCCATGACCCGAGAAGTGTCCTTCATTTTCTGGATGATCCCATCCAGTTTCCTCCGACAGGGACCCTTCAGAAAAATTCAGCAGTTTGTTAAAAACCAACATTTAAAACCTTTAAAAGGCTTCAGATAGTGGAGAAATCCCACATCAATAAACGTCCACAACAGAACTTACAAATTCAGGCTCGTGCTTGTCGATGTCCATGGGGGAATAATCCATGCCGGTGCTGAAGGAGCGCTGCTTGCCAAGCTTCCTCTTCTGCTCTTTGCGCACTGCGATCACTTTTTTACTGTTCACAATGTCTTTGGGATGCAGCGGCACCTTGGCTGGCTGCACCACGCCTGTGACGTCCGGAGTCATGTCGACGTCCACCCGCTTCTCCCGACCTGCAGGACGACACCAACGAAACGGCGTTACACCAAGTCACCACCACTGGCAGGAGAAACAGATGTTAACTGGAGGATTTGCTGCATCAGGGCAGAAATGATGCATTTTTGTCCACCACAGGAGACAAAGCAACAAACAGCATAAAAACAAAAGTTCATCCAGATTCTGCAGCGGTAACTTAACAGATGGATTTTCTCTCCAAAATCAGCAATACGTAAATATTTGTTAGCAAGCTATGCTAACTCATCAAGTTGAACTGGTGAGCAACTTCTGTTAATGTGCTAATAGCAGAGCTATTTTTTTGCTAACTTTAGAAACATTTAGCTCACCTAAATTAGTTTGGATACATTTTAATATGATAATTTACTTTGTGAACTTTTGAATAAAGTTCAATATCTGTTGAAGTTTTGGTTATTGACTGTTGAGGATTCTTCAAGTAGTTTAACTTTCATATTTATGCTCTTATTTTGAAGTGAATGAAGGCTGTTTATGCAGCAGTTCCATTTCCCCTTTAGCATTAGCTTGGACAAGTTGATGTAGCATTTTAGCATGAGCTTCTGCTAAATAACATGTCGATATCGTATTCATTGTTAACTGAACTAATGTTTGACTAAAGCTGTAGAGTTAGTGCAGCTAACTCTACAGCTATATGGCTGCGGTTCTGGTGCCGCTCGCTAACAGACATGGACCCAGATATTAGTGGGTCGTAGGAATATATTTGAGTCAGAGTATGATCTGAGACGCGACTCGAACCAGTGCTGCTTGGATTTCAGGTTTAAATGTGAGTTTTTCCCAGTGGAGATCCCTGCCCCCTTCTGTCTCTGGGGGTTCGGCCTCTTAAGCCTGGACCCCCAGCCAGGGGTCCTTTAAGGCCACAGAACGAGCCCCCGGCCCCCACACACCCCTCCGGCTCCACTGGACCCGAAGTGCAGGGCCATTGTGGCGGCGGTGCCAGCGGATGACCCGGTTATATCTACCCGGTTTGGAAAACCCAGCGGTGTGTTGCACCGAGTCAGACCCAAAGAACCAGAGAGGGCTGTCGGAACCGAACACGGAGCCGGTGGAGTAGGGAGGGAAAACGCTGTTGTTCTGGGTTAAAGAGGAGCAGCCTGACCCAGCGTGAGCGTCTGGAGCGGAGGGACCGGCGGGGGGCTGATTATCAGGACTTGGCTTCTGCTCCCCGTCTCTGAAATGAATCTAACAACTCATGACTTGGCAGGCCCAGCTTCGTGTTTAGATACGTCGCTGTGTCTCCGCACTCAGACTGCCAGGCTGTCACTCGCTATAAATAAATACTTCAAGCATTCCTACATGTGACCGCTGTGGAAAAACTCATTACTCCCTGCTACAGTCCAATAATTTGGATTGAAATGCCACATATTTGGCCATAAAACAGCTGCTGAAAACAAGGTCTTTTTTTTTTTACACACATTCTTGTTTCGTGTGTAATTCCATTTGCAGCACAACAAAAAAAGGCCATAAATAATACACACAGCTCACTGACTTAAAGGGGCAGTATCATGGAAAATCTGTTTTTCCAGCTTTTCATGTTTGAATGTTTTTCTCTCATCAGAAACAAACTGCAGTGTTGCTTTGATTCATGTTTGAGAAATCCTTTAACCTCCATGGCAACCATTAAACAGTTTCAAACACCTGGGTGGACCTAGCCCCGCCTTCGGGGTGAAGCTCCTCCCCCTCTCAGCTCCTTCAGACTAGCCAGCAGCAATTAGCAAACAGCTGCTGAGCTCATTACAGGAGCTGCTTCACAGTTAAAAATGTTAAAGGGTTAATAGAGGAGGCATGTTGGGATGTCTTCCTGGAGGCGGAGCTTCAGAAAGAGCAGGGGCTTCTTAAAGAGACAGAGACCCAATTTCAAAGTGCTATTTCTTTTAAGTCATATCTGATTTACATTTTTAGCATTTTTCTAACAGCTGAAGGTAACATGGTTTCTAGATTGTGCTATAAAATGGCACCATGTGCCTGGAAAATGCGTTACTGCCCCTTTAAGGAGAAACCTCAATTTAAATTTAAAAAGTGTTAACAATCCGTTGCAAAGCAGCTCAGTTTTTCCATGCTCTGGTACCGGGCCTGTACCGGGCTCACAGGGTCTGGTTTAACTCCTGAGCAGCGCCGCACCTGATACTCCTGTTTAAAAATTAACATCTGCACACAATTAGGCCTCATGAATATCCCAGGTTCCTGTTGGGCCGCGGGCCAGCAGTGAAAAACGAGCCTTTGCTCTCTTCGTGTTTCTCTGTGCGCTGCATCAGGACGGAAAGAGGCGGGTCCGGTTCTCCCAGCTCTCACTGGGTTTCCATGGCTCCCAGTCCGCCGCGGCCCGCTATGATTCGCTGCCTCTGAAATTACATCTTTACCAGATGTAAGACAGCAGTGAATGGAGATAAATGAGCCTGAGGGCCGCGGGGCGCGCAGAGGACAATGACAGTAAACCATCCCACAGCATGACGGGGCCGCCGCCGCCACCGCTGAATATTTGAAGGCTTCAGTCTGAAAACGCTGCAGCGCAGCAGGAAACATGCAAACCTGCAGAGTTTCCTTCCTTCTAAAGAAACGACGAGTCTGGGCTTTCAGGCATTTGGTCATAATGTTATGCCTGATTGTTATTTTCAATATGTTTTTAAAAAAACTACAGACTGTGTCTCATTTTGACGCAGCTGAAAAGTCAGGAAAATCTTGAAAAGACGAGGTTTTGGTCGGATCAGTGAAGCCGGTTCTGATCGGGTCGGTTTGTGCAGCAGGATGAAAGCCGGTTCTGATCGGGTCGGTTTGTGCAGCAGGATGAAAGCCGGTTCTGATCGGGTCGGTTTGTGCAGCAGGATGAAAGCCGGTTCTGATCGGGTCGGTTTGTGCAGCAGGATGAAAGCCGGTTCTGATCGGGTCGGTTTGTGCAGCAGGATGAAAGCCGGTTCTGATCGGGTCGGTTTGTGCAGCAGGATGAAAGCCGGTTCTGATCGGGTCGGTTTGTGCAGCAGGAAGCGTCTCTCCCCGCAGCGTTGTGAGATCAGAACTTGTTCTTTGCAATCAAAACGTTTCCTGCTTTTCTGGATGCTCAGTATAAATAGCAACCAGAACAATTCAAGGATCGTTCATTTCCAAACAGGACTTGAAGAGGAGGCAGAGTGTTCCCCCGAAGGAAGAGCTGCTCTAGGTAAACAGGCCTGCTGCTGTTTACGGCCGAGCTGCTCTACTGGACTCGGCTAATTTTGGTCTGAGGTCTTGTCCCATATTTGGGTTTGGGTTTGCAACAAGCCGCACGCAAGCAGGCAGCGTCTGTTTGGGTCACCGCCACCGCAGAGCAATTACTGGGTGTGACGAACCTCCAGATAAATCCTCCAAATCTGGAGGATCCGGAGGATCCGGAGCGAAGTGTTGAACTCATTCCCACTTTCAACACCATGAACGTTCTTAAAGGGCCGGCTGCAGCAAAATGCACTTTAACCCACTGTTAAAACTTCTGCGCTTTCTCTGCGTTCAGTAAGGACTTCTTCATGTTAAATACATTTTCACACTGATCGGTTCCTTCAGGATTTTTGTGATTGTTTGCTATCACAATCACAGATTTTGTGATACTAACTCGGAAATATTTGTAAGAAATTCTGTAGTATTTGTGCGTAAACGTGACATTTTGTACTTGCCGTATCGATCACAGGCAGCATCGCTGTAAAAGTAAATGATGATTTTCATCATTTTTGCACAAAATTTTCATTGAGCTCACAGTTATGCTAAACCTGTGAGCATCTGTTGATTTTGCCTGAAAAACTGCAGAAACTGATTGATGTAACTTGGTGTCTGGAATCTAGACGGCCACTTAAGAAGCTTCAGCGGGCCAGATTTGGCCCCTGAGCCTTGAGTTTGGACAAGTTGATGTAGCATTTTAGCATGAGCTTCTGCTAAATAACATTCTACAGAACATGTAGAGGTTCTGATCACAGTGAAGGTCCAGCTGAGAGGATCCTGAAGCAGAAAACCTAATCCACTCTTTGAATATTTTTCTGCAGCAGCTCCAGATAAAAGCAGCTGCTGAATGAATTTCATGAACTGGATGTTTTTTCCTCTAAACGTTGCTTCCTGCAGCAGAGGAGAAGGATGCATCGCTGCCAAACATCCTGGAGGTTCGGCGCTGCGTCTACAGTCGTCGAGGTCAAAAGGTTCATGTCGACTTTCACTCTGTTAGCAGCTAAAAGCTGCAGGATCTCCAGCTCTGTTCTGGTGAAGTGAAAACAGGAAACCCACTGAGAAACGAAATCCAGAAACTTTCACTGATTCCTGCTGGTTCTGGGAACAGAAAACACGTTTCTAATGGGAAACCAACGGCAACCGAGACATTCAAAGAAGCTTCTGCAGTTTTTATGTTTACTGACAAATTACATCAATCAGTCTCCAGGTTTTCATGGAAATTCATGATTGATTAATTTATTGCAAATTTTCTGCAAAGTTGGTCAAAAACATTTTATTTAAGTGACAAACTCCGACCTGCAGGTGGCAGTATTTCAACTAATACTACACTGCAGCCTCAGCCTTAAAGCCATCGTCTGTGAGCGAACAGAAAGTCACATTTACTATCATATCATATCACATCGCAAAAATCACAAAAAGATGTTTGATATTAAATTTTAAGAATAGATGCAAACATTTATTTAAGTTTAACGGGTTTCATTAATACATTCTGACACAACGGGTTCGTCAGGTTGATGGAAATGAGTCTGACCGCCTGACTGGACGATGTTTTGCGTCGTCTGAATCAGCCGTGAACAGATGTCAGCGCTGAAAGCCGAGGAGCTTCGACATGCAGCTCTTTCATGCTAATCGGAAACACTCTGGTACCGCTGGTCATATGTGAAGTTCTCGTGCAAACATGAAACACTGGAGGCCTGCGGTCGCCTCATCTGCTGATGACTGTAAATATTAATGCCAGAGTGGCGTGAGATCGGCCTCGTCTCGCTGGCAGAAAGCCGCTCATGCAGGGTGAGACTCTGCTGCAGGTTTCCTGTTGCTTTGCAAGCATTCTGCCGTAGGAACCACTTCTTAATCATCCTCTGCTTCTTGGCAGAGAGAAATCTGTTGAAACATAAAGCCCTTTCAGAAGCCCCGAGGGTACAAGGCCTGCTGCCATGAAGTCATATCTGTTGGCAAACTTCCCCGGGTCTGAGTCACTCGCAGAGCCAACAGAGCACACACCAACCCCGGAGCAACTGGGATCCCAGCGCAGGAGGAAAGCAGGAATTAATGGGAAGGTGTGAGAGTTCACGGTTCCTCCTCCTGGTCTGCCTCGCTCAGCTGGTCCGCTGCAGAAACCAGACGCTGACCGGCCCACAACCGGACACATCCAGGAGAACGGACAAGCATCATTGACCCGAACCCGGTAAGAAGCAATAACAAACAGGAGTCTGCTTCATCCGTCCTTGGCCTGGACTCACTCATCCCTCTTCAGGGCTGAGGTCTCTGTCTCCAGGAGTCACACCTAAAAACCAGTCGACCCAACAAACCCCAGGATCTCACCCAGCAGAGGACAAGTCCAACCTGCAGCGTCTAGAGCAGTGGTGCCCAAAGTCGGTCCTGGAGGGCCGGCATCCTGCACGTTTTAGTTCTCTCCCTGGTGGTACCAACAACCTCTTCAGCATTAAACCAGAGAGAGAACTAAAACATGCAGGACTCCGGCCCTCGAGGACCGACTTTGGGCACTCCTGGTCTAGCGAGACACCAGGCCTGGTTCACATGGCAACATCTCCAAAACCTGAAAGACCCCGACACGATAAAAAGTCTCAAACTGATTTCATTCACCAAAATTCAGATGTTACTCTGGAAATCTCACAAAATTTCTCAAGACCAAACCTGAGTCCAGGGTAACCAAACATGGCTGACTGGGAAGAAGCAACGCCGATAGTTTGAGACATTTAACTGAAAAACCGATACAAAGACGTTCACAACGTCCACCGGACTTTCCAGCTGTTTTGTCTTTGGTATATTTTGATTCCCTTCCATGTTTCTGTCACTTTGTTTCTGATTGGCTGCATGTTACATTCAATGGGCTGATATTGGACCAAGACAATCCAACATGTCGATATCCCCAATACCAGAGCATAGCAGAACGCTCTGAACACACAGAAGGAAAGTCACTCAAGATCATCCTGAAAATCAGGACATCCGTCAGACTGTTGTAGGGAGAAATCAGGACAAAAATCAGCAGGACGACCCGTGAACTAGAAAACCACCTGAACTTTTCCAACCCACAAAACACCAAGAAGTAAATGTGGTTTCTTGGCACATCGTCAGTCAAACTGCCGCATTATCAGCCAATTTTCCCAAGATGATCTTAAGACTCACCTGAAACAGGTTCCCTTGTTTCGGGAACCTGAAACGGGGGACGTTCCATGAGAAAAGTCGCCTCATGGAACGTCTGATGTTCAGAAATTGATCAAGTTGATCTGATTGATTGACCAACTTTAAGCTGCTTTACCTGGGGACAAATTAGCCAAAAAAGTCCAATTTTAAGATCGCTCCTTTGGGCTAAAACAGATCAAACAAAAGCAGACGTAACGTGTCGATTTGTATCGACGGATTGTTTTTTTTATCTTCAGTGAATCTCAGTAGAAATGTGACGATTTTAACTTCCATCAAGCCAAAACCAGCAGAGACGCCGCCGGCTGTCGCCTTGAAGCTGTAGACGGGGTTAGCTGGTTGACGGTTAGCTGGTTGACTGTTAGCTGGTTGACTGTTAGCTGGTTGACGGTTAGCTGGTTGACTGTTAGCTGGTTGACTGTTAGCTGGTTGACTGTTAGCTGGTTGACGGTTAGCTGGTTGACTGTTAGCTGGTTGACGGTTAGCTGGTTGACTGTTAGCTGGTTGAC
>CAEFZX010007007.1:0-29401 GCA_903066825.1 Alfaro cultratus
TCAGAGTAGAGCCGCTACTCCTTCACGTCGAGAGGAGCCAGTTGAGGTGGCTCGGGCATCTGGTTAGGATGCCTCCTAGACGCCTCCCTGGTGAGGTGTTCCGGGCATGTCCCACCGGGAGGAGGCCCCGGGGAAGACCCAGGACACGCTGGAGGGACTATGTCTCTCGGCTGGCCTGGGAACGCCTTGGGGTTCCCCCGGAAGAGCTAGAAGAAGTGGCTGGGGAGAGGGAAGTCTGGGCTTCCCTTCTGAAGCTGCTAACCCCGCGACCCAACCCCGGATAAGCGGCAGAAAATGGATGGATGGATGGATGGATGGGTCTTTTTAAAATTGTTTGTTAGTAGTTAGGTCGTTTTAAAATTGTTTTTTAGTAGTTAGGTCTTTTTAAAATTGTTTGTTAGTAGTTAGGTCATTTTAAAATTGTTTTTTAGTAGTTAGGTCATTTTACAAATGTTTGTTTAGTAGTTAGTTAGGTCTTTTTAAACTTGTTTGTATAAACTTTGTTTAAACAAGACTTAATCTATTCAGTATGATAAACATAGATAATAAATAAAAAATGAGCAAAAATGCTTATTTTAGCACATTTGCTTACATAGACTTAATCCATTCATTATATTGCTAATAAATATGAAATTATGTAAAATGCTTATTTTAGATACAAGGCTAATGCGATTGTTATCATTAGCATATTGAGTCACTAGCCTGTAGATACTACCAGCAGGACGTAGGTTATTGCTAGCATGTTGATTAACACAAAATTACTCAATTCAGTATGCGAACATTAGTGTATAAATTAAAATTATACAAAATCCTAAGTTTAGCTTAAGTGATGCAATTAATATCAACATGCTAGTGACTCAATATGGTAATGATAGCCATCCTGCTAACATTAGCCTTGTACCTAAAATAAGAATTTTGCATAATTTAATATTTATTAGCAATATTTACCATACTGAATGGATAAAGTCAATGTAAGCAAACGTGCTGGTGACATCACACATACTACTGACATCATTCAGTATGCTAATATTAGTGCATAAATTAAAATGATCCAAAATGCTAAGATTAGCTTAAATGCTGTCGGCACCATGTGTGGCACCAGCATGTTAATTAACAGTGACTTATGATAAACATAGTTAATACATATGGAATTATGTAAAATGCCTTGTATTTCAGATACAAGGCTAATGTTAGCATGAGGGCATGGGGTTGCCACCCGTCCCCTACAATATGGAATCGTATTTGGCTGTTAAATGTTGTGTGAACCGATACGATTTGTTCCATATTTTTATAAATGTGCGAAACACAAAAACAAAAAATTAAATCGTCTTTTTTTGGCAACAAATTAATGTTGCAAAGATGCCGTTTCAAAAACCTCCCGAATGTCAAATTCAAGGGGCAAGGCGCCGTTACCTAGCAACCCCAGTCTAGTCTCGTCACCTGGCAACCCAAGCAAAGTTCCAACACTTTAGTCAACTGGTTTTCCCGCTATTCAGCGGCTGCCAGAAAAGACAAGTGTTTTGTTGTTGACTTATCATCCAGAAACCACTTGCTGCATTCTTATAGGTTGTGCTACTTCTGCTTTTCAACATTTTCTAATTATGAATCTGTTCGCAGCCATTTTAATGAGCGTAAACGTTGAGCTGGAGGGCGTAGCCAGTAGCTACTTCTTCAGATTTAAAGTGGCAGGAGGCCCTAAAACAGCTCACTCTGAAAGGAGCTAAAAATAGACTAAAACCTGAATTATCTAGAAATTATTTTGTATAAAAAAATTTTATGAACTTTTTTTTTTAATGTTAATAGACATATTCTAACCTGTTAAAGGATTAGAAAAAAATGTTAAGGAGAAAAATAATTTCCCACAACAATGTAGCTTCCTGGAAAGAAGCTAATTTTGATCCAGAGATGAAAATTAATCCATATAATCCGGGTTTGGGACAAGGAGGCACCATTTGGCTCCAGAGATGTGCATGAACAGGTAAATGGTTTCGTCCTCTACAAACATCAGCCGTTCATCATTTGCTCATTTATTATTTTTCACATCCTGTAAAATCAGCTCTGTGTCTGAACCAGTTACGGCTTTGTAAAGACATATGGCTGTAAATAAAATTGCGGCAGAGGACTTCTGCTATTTTCTGACTCGGCTTTGGAAAGCTTAAAGATTTAGTTTCAAAGATCCTTAAAAACGCGACTCTAAAAGATTCACCGTCAATAAAAAAATACTTCTGCTGATCTGCATCCATCTCACCGTGTTTCTGCCAAAAGTCAGAAAAGATCAGAAGCTCTGGACAGAAAAAAAAATCAAAACCACATTTGAGATTGTTTCTGTACACAACAGTAAATACAGTGAACGGTTGCCGTGACGATGACTGTTGCTGCCGTTGTGCTTTTGAGCGACCCCCGCTTTGCTTTCCAATCAAAACTCCCAAGTAAGAGACGAGTGAGACCTGACACCATCATTTGTGTTTATGAAGTATTCACCTGACATGAAGGAACAACAGATGCTTTTACTGCAGTGAGACAAACAGGAAGTAGCTGCTAAAAACAGCAGGAAATCACGAGTCCACGCCCCTCCAGGGAAAATCTACAGGGGTCCCTCTCATCATGTTTAAAAATCGGTCCGTTTGGATCAAGAGTTTGTGGTTTCTACTCCCAGCGCGATCAAAACCCAGCAGCCCGCTCCTCGTCTCCCTGGCAACGGCATCAATCTCATCAGGAGGAAGTCGACCCACGACCCGGATCTGAAGTCCCAAACCTGGGGCCTCCTTCACCATCCGCGGGGAATGGGGAGGGGAGCGCTGAGCGACTGATCGGATGGCGGTGTTTGTTGGCGTCTGATTGGTCAGAGGGTTCATCAGTCGCTGTCGGAGCCAACCGCTGACGAGCCTTTCCGCTTCCTCTTCGGCGCTTTGGGCTTTGAGTCTTCCTCCTCCTGCAGCAAACAGACAAACAAAAACAAGGTCATGATGTGTTTCCCCTGAAGCTCAGCCTTAGCTTAGCTTAAAAACAAACACAATTTGTTTTTATATAAAACACAATACAGCTGGGACAAGTTCAGGATGTCTAAATAAGTTCTTAAAGGGGCAGTATTGCATGTTTTCCACACTCATAATGTAATTTATAGCATAGTCAAGTAACTGTTAACTTCAGTTGTTACAAAAATCCTATAGATGTCAAATTTGACTTAAAAGAAACTTGACTTTGTAATTAACGCCGTGAAATTGGGCCTTTGTCTCTTTAAAAACTTTATTATGTTGTATCCAACCACACAGAATCATTTTATAGCACAATCAATTAACCATGTTACCAATAGTTGTTATAAAAATGCTATATGTATCAAATATGACAATTTGACACCTTGAAATTGGGCCTTTGTTTCCTTAAGACAATTAATTAAGGTTAAGGTTTTCAGAAGCTTCTTCTGGTGCAGAATTATGATGCACGTCTCTCAACAATTACGTAAAAGTTGGATCGGACTGAAGTGTGAACATGATGTGTTCCTGGGTAAATTATTTCCCCTCGCATCTTTGAGAAAATACATTTATAAAAGGGCGACAAAAAATTTATTGTTCATTTTACGCAGTTTAAGAAGCAAACATGGCGGCCTATTTTACAGAAAGGAAGTTGTTTTTACGTACTGAAGCGCTGCTGGAGGCGCTCTCCTCCTCGTTGTTGGTGGGCGGAGCTACACCCTTCCTGGAGCGAGGCGACGAGGCCGGCGCTTTCCTCCTGGACTTCAGAGGCTTTGCCTGAGAATCCTCGTACTCCTCCGCGAGGGCGAACAGGTCGCTGAACCTGCAGAGGCAGAGCGCCGGTCAAAAGAAACTGTGACGTTGTGATGAATGCGGGTTTTTAGCATGTTTACCTCATCTTGTGAGCTTCGTCGCAGCTGGCCTGAACGTGCTGCAGAGCCTGAAGGATGGGAGTCTGAGTGAAGACTGAAAGGAAGAGGAGAGGCGTCATCGACCTGAGCAGGATCAGCTGCTGTCTGAGTGCGTGTGTGTGTGTTTGTGTGTGTCTGTGTGCTCACAGTTGTTCTTCATGTTGCTTAGACTCAGCCTCAGATTGTCCAGGTGCTCCAGGATCTGTTCCAGGGTCAGCTGAGCCAGTTTGCTGCTCGAACTACGAAGACTGAAGACACACAAGAGGAAACTGATTCACTGCTATATATAATTTGTTTATATTTATTCCTGGTAGAAATGTGCAGTACATGTTTGAACATTTTAGAATCAAACTAACAGATTTATTTTTTTTTACTATGGAACAGCCTTTACTATAAAAGGTGAAGAATAATACAGAAATCAAGAGTAATGCATGACTAAAAAACAAACTTCAGCTCCGATATTTTTTTTTCTTTGCCACTCTTTGCTTCATGCTGTCACGGTTGCTAGGCAACATGAGTTACACTCATGTTGCCTAGCCTTCACCAACAGACAGTTGGTGAAGGCTAGACCTGTCCGAATTCACAGCTTTTCTCTTCTGGTCTTAGTTTATTCACGGCCTTGGAGAGACCTGGTCTACGTAGACCGATCCTTCGAAGGATGCAGATTTTGAATTCAGACACAGGTAATGAGTAGATGTGGCCTTAGTTACCATGACAACAGAAGTAAACCAGAAAGCTTAAAAATGATGGTCACTTTTTATTGCAAGTAACATTTTTATAAGTAGATTCTTATTTAAATGGGACAGTTTTGTCCAAATGTATTTAATTTATTCTTGAATTGTGGTGAGGGACCACAAAAAAATGAGTTCAGGGGTGGGAAATGGCCCCTGTGCCCCAGTTTGAGCCACCTTGGTTTAAAGGATATGTGTAGTTGTCCCCACCTCTGCCTCTTGCGTGGCTGGTTGTTGTTCTTGATCAGCTGAGCCTTGATGTGTTCCCCCAGCGTGTCGTCATATTTGGACGCCCAGTGGCGCAGGATGCTGGTGGTGAACTGGTCCTCCGGGTGGCAGGGCCGACTCAGAACCATCTTCACCATTTCCTCACTTGGCCTGAGGGCAGGATAAAGACGGAGACGTTAATCCAGGCGACGGGTCACAACGTGAAAACACGTTTCATTGGGTCGTACTTTTCTCTGCGGAGCTGGAGCAGCAGACAGGACAAGGCCTCCGGATGTTCTGGGAACAAAAACACAGAAAGTTTAAAAACACAACATGAACCAATAACTGTTAGCAATACGTCAACCAATCAATACATCAACCAATCAATACGTCAACCAATCAATCAATCCATCAACTAACCAATCAATATGTCAATTAATCAATACATCAATCAATTAATTAATCAATCAATCCATCAACCAACCAATCAATACATAAATCTATCAATACGTCAACCAACCAATCAATTTAACCAATCCATCCATCCATCAGTTCACCATCCATCCATCCATCCATCCACATTCTATTGCCCAGTCAAAGTTGCCACCTTTGTATTTGAGGTGCTGTAGGATGGGGATGATAGTTTCCAGTGGGATGCTGTGGGCCAGGAAGAGCTGCCAGGTGCTGTACTGTTCAAACGTTTCCCACTCCAGAGACTGAACTGAGGACGAGAAACAAACAGAACACATTGGAGTCCACACACCCACGGGAAGTAGAACCGCACTCTGGATCTTGGTTCCTTACTAAGGATGTTAAGAACTGAGTCTTTCCGGAACATGACCAGGTTCCCCATCATCACGTGACACATCAGCTCCTGTAGCTGAACACAGACACATCCAGGTGAGCGCCACGAAAACTTTGATTAGGACACCAACACCTCTAATGTGGCCCTTAGATGAACACATAAATAAAGACTTCAGGAAAACAATTATGTGCTTAAATATTATTCTATCAATCAAATCAAAGCAGTTTTAATCGGTTTACTGCCAAATTACATCAATCCGTTCCTTCACTTTTTTCCCAATGTGGAAATTTCTACAAAAAACAGGCAAACATTTTTTCACACTAATGCAGTTTTAAGTCGGCCTTTTATTCACAATTAATCATAAAATGAAATTCCTGCTGTTTTTCTCTTTTCTCTCAAAAACTGGATATAAAAAGTTTTCAGTCTCAACAAGCCCTTTTTTTGAAGGACAATTTTGTTTACAGACTTTAATTAATTTTATTTGATGTTCCTGTTTTGTTTGTTTTTGGGGGATATTTTAAATATCTTCCATTTCCAGTGTTTAAAGTTTATTGATCTTTGAGAATGTGTTCTTGCATTATTTTACTTTAAAATGGTCTCAAAACATTATTACTGTTTATCGCAGTAACTTCTCTGACAATTTGTCTTTAGCAAACTGTCATAAAATCCTGGTGGATCAACGAGCAAAGATGCTCAATATTATTTAATTTTAAGAAGTGCTTATCGAATGTAGACACGTTCTGTTAATATTTTTTAATGTTATATGTTCCGGCCCTTTAAGAACGTTCATGGTGTTGCTCTGACGCCGCTGGAGTTACCTGCATGGAGTCGATGACGGCTACGATCATGTTGAGCAACTCGCCGCTCCGCAGCGTCTCATCTGGAAACTAAACACACACTTTCAATCGGAATGTGTTCAGTAACGTGGGGGAGGAGGGCTCAACACAACCTCTCTAAAACCTCTTTGAGGGACAGGGTCAGAGGTCAGCCTGTGTTTACCTCAGAGTAGATGGACGGCGTGAGGTAGCAGAGCAGCCGGACGTCGTCCTCCTGACACGCCTTCATGTCCATCATGAGACACGTGTGCAGGTCGCCGAGCGCCGTCGCCTGGGCAAATGACTCGTACAGCATCATCTTCCCGTTCGCCGCTTTGCTGTCAACACAAACACAGATGATCACATGAATCAAATACGTTAATATGTGGGACATCACCTGTTAGCCGCTAACGCTAGCAATGCTCCTGCCATCATTACGCAGCATTGATTCATGTCCACAATGCGTGATGAGTTGGAATCTGTCACAAAAATGTTCATAGCAACAATATTTCTTATCCGATTTCTATAAAATGTCTTAAAGTAAAGCTGAGAAATTTGCTGATGTTTTGATATGCGACATACAGTATATATAATCTGCCTGGATATAAATCAAGTTTTGTTTCTGTCTGTTCTGTCAAGAATCATGACAGAAGTAAGAAGATTTCTACTTTATATTGGTCAACAGTTTAATGTGACATGGCTGCTTTAGGAGACGTAGTTTCTTAAAATTTAACAAACATCGTCTCCTACACTTTATGACATATTTCATTCTATTTAACAATAGTTATGAATATTACCACATTCTATGAACAAACAAGGCAATTAGTCCAGTTTGCTGTTTATTGAACTTTTTGAACGCCACAGTAAAAGGAAAATAAAGACGAAAAACAACGGTAAAGCAAGCTTACAAATTTCATTGTACGCTTTGTGAATCTTTATGAGACTAATTTAGCTCCCTACTAATACACTGGTGTAGTTTTTTGACAGGCTTTACAGAAGCGCATCGGTTGTTTTGATGTCCATCATGGGAGATGGTGTTGCGTTCTGAATACGTGCAAAGAGTCAAAAATAATAGTAATAATAATAATAATAAAAACATGATTGACACCTGAAGGCCGTTGTCTCACCTGGCCTTCAGGTAGTACAGCAGGTGGTATCCGATCTTCGGCTGCTTCTGGTAAAGCTCGGCCAACATGTCCAGCAGCACCGAGAAGCCGCTGTTGTCTTCCTGCATGATGACTAGGTTCCTGAAGATCAGGCAGACGGGTTTGGACACGGACTCCTCCAGAGACCTGCAAAGAGCAGAGAGACGTCAAACGGACCGGTGCCCAGCGGAGGAACGTCGGTTTGGGTCAGGGAGGACGGACTCACTCTTCGGTGATCTCCTCAGGGAGAACCTCCCCTCTGAAGTGATCTTTGAAGAGCTCAGCCAGACAGGAAGCCAGAGCCGACATCTGCTCCGTGTCGAAGTCGTCCTGGAAAAGAAGAAGAACTCATTCTGGAGCAGAAACGATCAACCGGATCAAAGTATGCAACTTTTATGAAAGTTATGTTTTTTACATATTTGTTAAAACTGTCACCATGTTGTGACAATATAACATGGGACAGATAATCTTTGAAAAGATCCTCCTTCACCTTCAACCAGAAACCACCAATCACAGCCAGGAGGAGGGTCTTAGTGCTGTCAATCAACCTTGTGAACACAATGCTAAACGTGACAATGGCAGAGAAACAACTTATCATTACAGGATAACCGTTTATCCATGGCCATGCTAACTAGCTTTAGCATTCAAAACAGGATATGCTAGCTGCAGCATTAGCAGAGAGCTAGGGGGAAAAAAGAGACAGAGCCTCCTGTCTCTGATTGGTTGTTTCTAGTTGGCACTGGAAGAAGGAAGGGCCTGTATTTTTTCACAGATTACTTGTTTTATGCTGTCATGACATGGTAAAAATGTAAACAAATAAGTCAAAAAATATTATTTTTGAAAAGTTACATACTGCAGCTTTAATTACATTATAGCCCATAAGAAAACAAATATCTTTTTATAACTCATTGAAATGCATGTAAGTTGTTTCTTAGTATTTTAATGATTAAAAAGCAGAAGCAAAGCTAAGCCTGTGCTAACTGTCACATGACCTAAACAGACAGGAAGCTGCTGCGCCCAATACAGTCTCTCTTTCACTGTGAAAATCCGACTAAAGATTCCAGAAAAAACAGATTTGTTTGATCAAATTAATTAATTTCTATTTTTTTCTGCTTCGTGTGAAATTGAACTAACCTCCATGATTAGATCCACGACCTCCTGCATGACCTCGCACTGAGTCTCCGTGTCACTGAGAGGAGGATAAACGTCAGAAACCCGATCACAGTACGACTGGAGACAGTCGTACTTCCAGACCAAACCTGAAGGGGGCGGCGTTGAGCTCTCACCTGGTCTTCTGAATCTGCTGCACTTTCTCCTTCATGGTGTCGTCTAATTGGTCGAGCCAAGGCGTGATGTCAGCTGGCTCCTCTACCACCGTTTCTTTGATTGGATGAAACCGGAACTCCCTCTTCTTTCCTGCACAGTGATTGGTCAATGGTTAGAGTGATGTCACGTCCCACCAAGAACATCTGAAGCCCTAAAACAACCCATTATGGAGTACCAAAGAGGTACAAATTATTTTATTTTACTTATGCGTACATTTATTTCACTTTTGTTATTTTACATTGTATGTTCCAAAACTTTAACACCAATATTGCCAATGTTTATGGCTATTTTATATTATTTATATAAAACTATTGCTCTGTGTTTATGTTGAAGAGCTTACAATGTAATTTGTTCAAAATAAAGTACATTTTTAGAAATAAAACCAAAAGATAAAAATAAAACTCCTGGATTAATCTGGGTTTCAACTGGTTTAAAGGAAATGATTCCAGACTCAATGCTGAACTTAAACTAGTTGTTTAAATCAAACCAGTCTGAGCCGATTATAACAAATGTTTTTGTCACACGGTTCAAAATCTTCAAACATAATTGATGAATCTGCCTCCCTCGGGGGAGGAGCATAGAAAATCAGTCCAGGGGCCACAAATGGCCCCTGGCCCCTACTTTGAGCACCCTTGGTTTGTAGTGAATCTTCTCTGTTTTTCTACCTTTGTTGTTGACTTCCTCCTCGTCATCGCTGAAAGCTGCCTCCGTGTGGTCGTAGCAGCCCTCCTCCTTGTCCAGGACATGGTTGTCCATCTCCATGGAAACCGCCTCCTCCATCTTCACTGCAGGGCGCAGAAACATTTCAGCTGAAGGTGTTTCCTTTGGTTTCCTGTTGAGTTTTACCGTAAAGTGGCTTTCAGTGTGTGCATGCGCTACCTTCAGTGGGAGGAGACGGTGGGCTGCAGAACTCGGGAAACCGCTCCCTGAGCATCGAGCGAAGCTCTCGGTCCAGTTTTGGGTTATCGAACAGAGGAGCAAGGTGACTGAGAGACAAATCAGATCAGTTAGTGGGAGAACATGTAGGTAGTTTAAAAAACATAAAACAGTGAGTGAGACGGAGTTCTTACGCCAGCACCCTCTTCTCCATGATGAAGTTGAGTGAATTGAAGACGCCCTGCCGGACCTGAGACTCCAACGGAGGAAAGAAGTGAGGGATGATCTGAGGGGTCAGTGAGGAGGAGATGTGTTACTCATTGGAAACAATTTTGTGTGTATTTGTGTGTAGCTTAGTATCCAGGTTACCCGGCACATGAAGTCCAGCAGCGTGGCTGTGATGGCAGGATGAGGCTTCATGGAGTGATGCATCACAAGGATGGCCGGTTCTGGAACCAAACAGATGCTAAATTAGATAACCGAACATCTTTGAAAAGCAGAAGTGGAGCCTCCTGCACAACCAACAAGAATGCAGCAAGTGGTTTCTGGATGGTAAGTCAACAACAAAACACTTGTCTTTTCCAGCAGCCATTGTACAGCCCGTCATGATAACAAATTTTGCTGGATGATAAATTGTCCCAGCAGTTACTGCAATAAACTATAATATTGTTTTTTTGAGACCATTTTCAAGTAACATAATGCCAGTGGTATAATACATTCACAGAGCTCAATAAACTTTAAGTTCAAATGAACATTTAACACTGAAATTGGAAGACATTTTAAATATCCACAACAAAACAATAAATAAAATTAATCATGAAGTCTCTGTAAACAAATCTGTCCTTCAAAAAAAAAGTCAGCTGAAAGATCAAAGCACCAAACTGAACACTTTTATCATCCAGTTTTACCAATAACTGGCAGAAAGAGAGAAAAAAGAAAAACAATAAATCATCAAATGGACATTATTGAGCTCATTTTAATTTTTCAAGCGATTAATTGATTTATTGCGACAGCCTATGTATACAGCAGAAAAAGCAACTTTCTGAAGCTCTGCCTGGGTTGCTAGGTAACGGACAGAACTCTGCCTGGGTTGGTAGGTAACGGACAGAACTCTGCCTGGGTTGCTAGGTAACGGACAGAACTCTGCCTGGGTTGCTAGGTAACGGACAGAACTCTGCCTGGTTTGCTAGGTAACGGACAGGACTCTGCTGGAGTTGCTAGGTAACGGACAGGACTCTGCTGGAGTTGCTAGGTAACGGACAGGATTCTGCTGGAGTTGCTAGGTAACAGCCCGGTGCCCGTTGAATGTGACTAAACAATCAGGAGGTTTTTAAGCGTGTCGTTTTTCAGACACCAAAAAATATTATATTATTGCCAAAAAACGGCCAGGAGATTTTTATTTTTTTTGTTATAACTCTTCAGCTGAACCCAAATAGACATATGAAAACATGCAAATACAAATTTTGCATAATAGGATTTTGTATGTCTATAAGGAAACTGAAAGCTGGTATTGATTAGGGGATCTCTGACTGAGGAAATGTAAAACAGAACACGAGCTGCGCCGTCTCTTTAAGAGATTTATACGGCAGATTTTAAGTTTGGCATAAATGAATGGGTGAAAACATAAAACGATTGTTGAAACCTGCTTTAATTATTGATGTGTGAAGATCCAGAACTATTTGCATATTTATGGTTATACTGGTTTCCATAGTAACTGCTAGGTGTTTCATTGTTACCTATATTCATGATGCTGTCTTTCTCTGGGTTGAAGAACAGCCAGTCGTAAAACAAGGCCAGCTTGGCGTTGGAGGCCGCCACGTTCGACTGCAGGAAAAGATCACAAGTTAGCTTGTTTAAAAAACACCGCTTCCCCCCTGGGAGCCTGGGGTCGCGACCTCTTACCGTGCAGGTGGTGAGCAGCCAGCCAATGATAGCCCAGCGCGGCAGGATGTCGGAGCTCAGCACCTCGTTGGAGGGATGGACGACACCGCAGATGTAGCGGATCAGGTCGCAGCGCAGCGACTGGCTCTCCGCTGTGGACAGGTATTGCCTCTGGAACCAGTCCTGGTACCGCTTCTGCTGCCCAAATCGCACCTGGGCACAGGTGAGGACACAAATTCAACCACATGACCAGAGCCTTACAGAAATCATCACATCCCTTCAACTTCTCCATATTCTGAGTGAGAATCTCAGACTTATGAGACAAGCCAACACAAAATACAGCAAAACTGGGAAGTTGAAGGAAATGATACATAGTTTTATAATTACTTTGAAAATTCAAATCTGAAAAGGAAGAAGATGTAAATTTACCTCTGGGTTCAATAAAGTATTTTTAAATTTGAATTTAGTTTGAAGTTCAGAATAAATTAGGACAAAACTCCAACTTTCAAATCAAAATCTACTCATAAAAACGCAACACAAAGTTATAATCTTTTCCAAGCTTTCTGTTTTACTTCTGTTGTCATGGTAACTAGAACCATGACAACAGAAAAACATTTAAAAGTAAGTTTGGTGTAATTTTGTTGTGGAAATTTAATACAATTATTAGGCCTGTCGCAATAATCAATAAACCAATTAATCGCATCATAAATTAAAACAAACTCAATAATTTCCATTTGTATGATTTATTGTTTTTCTCTTTCAAATAAAAACTGGATGACAAAAGTCTTCAGTTTTTTTTGTTAATGGCAACTTCATAATTCATTTCATGTTATTCCTGTTGTTTTGTTTGTTAAGTTTGGATATTTAAAATGTCTTCCAGTTCCAGTGTTAAATATTTGTTAGAATTTAGTGTTTGAACCTCAGAGGGAGGAAGAGGATTATGTTTTTACCCTGGAGGTCATGAACAGCAGCTTAGTCTCCATGTCTGGAGTCAGTCGACATGCGAGGAATTTCCGAGACGTTCGAGCCGTCAGGAGCTGGAGGATCCCTGCAGGAACGACATCACAGACGGAGACAGACATGTCATTAAACCAATGATAATAAAACAAAACAACAGCGTAACACTACACTGACATTTAGAACTGGGCGATACAGCTTAAAAATAAAATCTCTGACCTTTTTCTTTTGTCTTATGAGTTTATTATTGTATTTCTATAACTTAAATTTTGAGATCATATGACTATTTTCACAAAAAAATATGTATTTTGGCTAGACTCTTATATTTTGTTGTAAAGTTTATCTGAATTTAATTCAAAGTCCAAATAACCAGAAGCTGTAAAATAAGTTTTAAAACAAGATGGCCGCCCTCTGCGTACTGACATCACTGTGAACTATGGAAAGTGAAGCATTGGTGAGAAAAAAATCCTGATCTTTCCAAAAATTAAATCTTAAAAAACAAAACAAAAACAAAACAAAAAAAAAAACAATGTGATTTTTTGATGAAAAATCCACCTTTCAGCCCTAGTGGCCGTATTCCAGGTAGTGAAGCTGAGCTCACCTGTAAACTGAGGACTGAGAACCTGAGGGTTGTGCAACAAGTCCCGCCACAGCAGCTCCATTTCCGGGATCCGAGCGACATTCTGCAGCAGACGAACCAGATCTCTGCCGATGATGAGGCACTCCATGAACTACAAACACAGAGAGAGAGAGAGAGAGAGTTATTGACATGAGAACGAGAACTGAAACAGGAGAACCTCATTTCCCACCTTTTCCCGCAGCATGCTGATGCAGAAGTCCACTTCTTTCTGGCGCAGAGGCAGCAGGTTCGGCGTGCCGTGATCCACAATCAGACGGAGGTATGTGTACACCGACATCGCTATTAACATCCCGCTCTTCAACACCCACTCCCTTCAGAGAACAAAAACATTTAGATACTTAATTGTGAAAATTCACCAAACTTTAAACATCATCTATTAAGATTCCTTGAACAGGTTAGGACAGATCTACAGGCTTTATGAAACATCTTCATCATATATTTTGCACCAAATTATTCTTAGATAAGAATTTAGTCTGGTCAGTTCTGCCTATTTTGAGCTCCTATATGTTGTTTTTGGGTCTCTGTTGCTTTAAATCCAAATAAAATGCTGCGACTCAACGTTTACACTCGCACACTGTAAAAATGGCTGCAAACACATGCGTAATTGTACAACTGTACATCTTTGAAAAGCAGAAGTGGAGCCTTGTGTACCACCAACAAGAATACAACAAGTCTTTTCTGGATGGCAAGTCAACAACAAAACACTTGTCTCTTCCAGCAGCCATTGTACAGTGCATACAGCTGACAAAATGTGCTGGAGCTCTGCTTGGGTTGCTAGGTAACAGTGCAGGGCCTTTCAAATGTGACTCAACATTTGGAAGATTTTTGAAATGGCTTGTTTCGCATTGCCAAAAAACAGCTGGCTGTTTTCTTTAAGCATCTAGACTGTTTTTAGAAGTTGACTCCAAACAGAAGTACAAAAACATGTGAAATGTGAGTTTTTCATAATAGGTCCCCTTTATAGAACGGATGTGAGTGAGGCTTACTTTTGGTCGAGCAAGATGTCCAGGACGTTCTCAGCCAACCAGAGGTTCTTAGAGGAAATGTCTCCGCCTGCAGAAGCAACCAGCAACATCAGGACAAACAGAGCGCTTGGTTTCTGAAATAAAAGACGAAGTCTGCGTGAATCTAACCTGCAATCTGCTTCAAAAGAGTCATGATGACGCCATCGGCTCCAATTACTCCACTCTTCACCAGTTCCCTGACCAACCACACCAGCTGCACACAAACCAACCATTAACACTCTGAGCACTCAGATCTAGAGAAGCTCATCCATGTGTTTATCTTTAGTTGCAGTGATTACTCCAACAGCATCTTTACAGGTCTGCCTAAAATAATCCTCCAGCTGCAGCTGATCCAGAACGCTGCTGCTGGTGTTCTGACTAAAACCAGGAAGTTAGAGAACATCACCCAGTTCTACAGTCCCTACACTGGCTCCCTGTAGCTCAGAGAATAGACTTTAAAATACTGTTCATAGTTTATAAATCACTGAATGGCTCAGCACCACAATATATTAAAGATCAGCTGTTGTCATAGCAACCTCCCAGACCGCTCAGATCTTCTGGTTCTGCTCCGAAGAACCAAAACCAGAACCAAATATGGAGAAGCAACATTCAGCTTCTATGCATTACAAATATGGAACAAAATTCCAGAAAACTGTAAAACAGCTGAAACACTGACTTCCTTTAAATCTTGACTAAAAACTTTCTGTTCAGAGTTGCATTTGAACCATAATAAATTAAACATTAATAAACAATTTGATGTGTAATGATGGTAAAATGTAATTGTTTACTGGTTTTTAAAAATCTATGTTGTAAAGCACTTTGAAATGCCTTGTTGATATACCAATAAACTTGACTGATTGGTTGATTTGTCTTATTTCCTTCACATCGACAATGGGTTCTACCTGCGTTCTGGGATTGTCCTGCAGTTTGAGGAACTTCTCCATCAGGACCTGGTTGATTTTTACCAGAACTATGTTCATCCCATCTCTGTTGACCAGCGTCAAATCTCTGTAGCACTGTTCCAACACACCAGATCAGAAGGTTGTTATGATTCAGTTGCAGTGATGCTGAAGGTGAGCAGACATGGAGAGGCGACTCACCCTCTGGGCCTGGCTCGGCTCTGTGAGGACCAGGGTGAAAAGACCCAGACAGACCTCCTCATGCTGCTGCTGGCCTTTACACACCTGCACAAAGAATACACAGAAGTTTGTTCCATGATTTCACAAAAAAAATATTTAGAAAAAAAAATCCAGCCTTTAATTTGACGACCCACAATAAGAAATCTTTTAGAGATGCTCTATTGTACTTTGTTAACTTTGTTGTAATAATGAGCGTTTCTTACGTTGGCAGTGAGTGCATCGTTGGCTTCTCGTTCTGACAGCCCATTGGTCAGTGCCTGGACGATCACAACACACCGTTCCAATCTCTGGAACACATAAAATAAACATGAACACCATCAAACGCACCAACACTGACATTACTCCTTTATTAAACCTCTGCAAGAATGATTAAAACTAAGTTTGCTGTTTCAGAATGTAATAAAGTATTGTACCATTCTGTTCTGAGCAGCATCAGAGAAAAACAAACAATCTAAATAAACTGGATCAAGATACAACATTTTAAAATAGAAACATATCTGCTGCTGCCCCCTCCAGGTCAGCTGGCTGAAAGACAAGCAGGCCGTTTGAAAATATTTCTAGTGGCAAAATGTGGAAACTGAAGTAGCCATACTCATTGCTTAATTTAATATATTTAAGTATTCATACTTGTTGCTTAATTTAATATATTTAAGTATTCATGTGAAACATTTAATAAACAATCTTTGATTGGTCTTTGAGTAGGTGCAATAAAAACAGTCCTAATATCACCATTTAAACCAGTGACAGAAAATACTTAATCTTAAAATAAAAAAAAGCTAATTCAACTTGTTCCAATGCAAACACTATCATTAAACTCTATTAATAATACAATTACTTTTTGTATGGAATTTGAACCTCTCCTTGGCATAAGAAGAATCTGCTCAGGTGTAAATTAGTTAACCTTTTGGTATTTAAAGGCATTAACCAACAGAGTATTAGGGTGATTTCAAAAATCCAGCTAAAAGTTCAATCTTAGTGGATTAAAACTTCAGCAATAAGCCCTGACCATGTACCTAAAAGCAATGAAAAAGAACAAATGATTTTTATCTTTGCAATAATTTTAGACATTATTGAAACTGCAATAGCAAAAAAAAGTAAATTTTTGGGTGCCAGTTGAAATATATAGTATATCTACTATCTTCTTTTTTCTCTTTATCCTTTGTAAACTTTAGCATTGTGTTGGTATGAGACTCTGTCCAACTGGCTAAATATTGCATTGGCATGTACACCGCAAGTTCATAACGCTTGGAACATATTAACCAACAAGTATTGCACGCCAAACTGTCCTTTGCAATATAAATATTGCAATGTTCTACACACTAAGCATTCAAAACTAGCCGCAATGCATAAATATAGGCATCACAATCAAAACAATAACTGAATGTTAAAGATCTAACAATACTAATTCAACATTTACTTAGCAGCAGCATGTATGTTTGTTGTTTTTGTGGTTTAAATAACACCAGCTAAGTCATATTATAGATTTTAGTTAAAAATCTTTGCGTTAATACCATAATGTTATGGTATTTTTAGTCAAGGTAAACATGGTGGCCTTAGTGCAATCAGTGGATCTTCAGCCTCTCGTCTTCAGGTTAAAGACGAAAAGTGAAAGTAAACGCACTTTTCTTTTGTTGCTTTTGTGATCCAACCGTGGATGATTCCACAAGTAGTTATAATTTAATAAAAATAAACAGGGTCTCAACAGTTCTGACATGTGAAACAGGGCGCATGCGCAACTGTCACATAGGTCTCATCCATATGTTTACGTAGCATTAGCATGCTAGGCTATATTTCATGAACTTGGAGATTGTAAATAAAAACAGCAGCGTTTCTAAGAGCCCAAACACTGAAAACAAACACTACAACTTTATCTCATTCAGCTCCATGTCTTCAACAAGGTGTTCACACACGCCACAGGTCTATTCCTCTTAACTACCGCTGCTAACCTTCTGCTAGCTATGCTAACTAGCCTGTTAGCAGCAGCACTTGATAAAATGGTTCCATGTCTTTGTACCTTTGGCTTTTTTTGCACAAATTTAATTTAATTGGGTCTATTATATCCCCGTTCTGCCTCGGTTCATCCAAAATAAAATTAGGTA
Source organism: Alfaro cultratus (assembly GCA_903066825.1). Lineage (NCBI taxonomy): Eukaryota > Metazoa > Chordata > Actinopteri > Cyprinodontiformes > Poeciliidae > Alfaro > Alfaro cultratus. Next base: position 17,509 of record CAEFZX010007007.1, read on the forward strand.
TCCAAGCTAACCAGTCCTGGTCTCCCTACCTCCTCTAACTCGTCTTTAGCATCCAGCTGGGTGGACACCAGGAGCCGGCCCTGTGGCTTCGCCTTTGCCGGTGCAGGCTCCATCTGCTCCCGCCGCGCCTCGCCGGGGCCCCGCGGAGCTGTGCTGGGTTGGGACTACCGTCTCAGTGATGTTGTGGGTGTCTGTGTCGATGTAACGGAGAGTCACGGGGGCTGTGGCCCGGGTCAGAGCCTCGCTGTAAATCACTTCGGTCAGTTGATATGTGTTTTTAAAACTTATTTGGAGGCAGCTTGGATACCAGTCTGACTCCGTAACACCGTCCGACCACAGTAACATAACGGACATCCGCACAGAGTGAGCTGGGGTACAGTGCGTGAACAACTGAGCCCAATGACCAATCAGGTTGCACGTTGGTCTGAGCGACGTCAGTAGCAACCAATAGCGAGCGAAAGAATCAAGGGCCAATCCCTGAATAACTATACAGGCGTCCACCTGCATGGAAACAACTTTATCTTGTTTACAAGTAACGTATAAATGCAAAAAATGTGAGAACACATGATTTCCCTGGTAAGCATGCATGGAAAGGCTTAAAATGATTGCATATTTTATTGTAATTGCATAATCTCACACTGGAAAATTATAATAACTACCCCGCAAAAAATGTGCTCAAATAAAGTAGCACTACAGTTAAACCAATTTTCACTCAAGGAAAGTAAAACGTAGTCGAGCAAGAAATTAATCAAGTAAGAGTAAAAATGTACACTGCAAAAAAGTAACTTAGGTTCTGAGGAACTGATAAAAAACCCCAAAAACTTATTTAATATTTTACGTCAGGAAGAAAAGAAAAATTACGTTCAAAGTTTAGTATTTTAAAGAATAAAAATTAATGCCAAGAAATACGTACTAAAGGTAATTCCTAAAATAAATGTGTCTGGAGCATTTAGTAAAATTTATTTCAAATCACCCAAAACTACAATATGCTACAGTGTAAGTTCCTGAAACTCAATATTGTTATACTGATGATACTTTAATAACGCCGTAAAGTTTCTGTACCAAGCACATAACTGTTTATTAAACTAATTCAATTAAATTTTTTTGGTAATATGTCCATTTAAACACCGTCAAAGAGTGGTTACGGTTTGTCATATAGATCACCCAGTCAATCACCCTGGATTACAGGGTGATCTATATGATCACCCTGTGATTGACAGACATACCTCATTAACTACAATAATATTTAATAAATTAGAATATGTGTTAATTTCTGATAGGGCTCATTTGTCAGATCAAAAATAAAATATTCTTAAACATACTTTTCATTTAGTTCACATTCCTGCATTAAAAATATTGTTTTACTTGTCTGGTGTAATATTCTAATCTTAAATGTCTTATTCTTACCTACAAGTGGAAAATCATAAAAAAAATAGTAGAAATAGAGTTTGCTTGTTTTTAATTGCTCACATGCGAACTTGGAGAAAAACCAACTTATGCCTTGAGTGACTTTTCAACCTCTGAAATTTCCCTATTTTTTCTAGAAAATTTCTGAGATTTTTTGTACTTTTGTTTTAATCTAGATTATCAGTAATATGTTGAAATATTCACCTTGTAAACATCATTTAGCAGCGCCACAACCTGCATGGAGAAACAAATTCAACTAATTTTTAATACACTTTTGCATAAAAGACAAATTTCAGAAATTTTGTGTTGACTTTTGAACAAAGAAATATTAAAATATGAAAAATATTCTCTATTATTATAAATATATAAAAATGAAACAGAATACATGCAAACTGCACACAGAAAACTACCAGGAGACATTTAAACAAAAGTAACAATACCCATTTTATTATGTATTTACACAAGTTTTGATGTTTTATCTTACAAGTGAAACATTCGTCTTGTCTGTCTACTCTTTTCTACAGTTTATCCCTGGAGGAACCAGCTTGGATCAGTCAGTCTGAAAATGCCGTCCAGCTGTTTGACTCTCAGTTCTTCTCATTTTCTCCCAGCAGCCAGTACGTCCTCATGCGACCTTTGCCCTTCACTTCTATCTCCCCTCTGAGCTGAAGCTGGAAGGAGCCGAACTCCTGCAGGACCTGACGAGTCGCCTCCGACACGTGAATCTTCAGGGCTGAGAGGGAAACATGTCTGACGTTACTGAACTGAATCAAATCTATTGTTTGTCACTGTCACTGTGTTATCTTAAATGCAAAATGTTTATATTTTTTGTACAGTTTTGGCTTAATTACAGCTTTGAGTGTATTGTTCTTTCAGAAAATGTCCCTTAGTTGAGTCTGTATACTCCAGTTAACGACAAATCGATTGCTAAATTAGCTAATTATTTCAATTAATCACAATTAATCTGATTAATCATTTCAGCTCTAATTAGAATTACTATTTTTTACATAAATTGTGTCCCAGCTTACATTTTAAGAGAATAAATATGGCTAATATTAGCTTCTATAACAGATATAGATAAAAATACATAAAACATGAGCCAGTTAAACTCATGTATAAGTGTGGATTTTATTGTTTTGTGTGAGTTAAATTGTCCATCAGAAAAAAAACAACCTTTGTAAACACATTAAATTTGCATTTGCCTAGTTATATTTAATGAATAGTGCTTGAACGTTGCATGGTGGTTCTGTAAAGTTCTAACTTCTGGGTTCTGTGGCTGTAAATGCTGCAGTTTTGTTGCTGATGCGTTAGCGGTTTCCTGCGGGTCTCACCCTCTCCTGTCGACTCCATGCGTGACGCCGTGTTGACCGTGTCTCCAAACAAACAGTACCTGGGCATTTTTAACCCGACCACACCTGCACACACAGTGCCTAGACGAAAACACATCAACAACTCAGGACATTTGAGTGTTTTGTAGTTTGTTGTTGTTTAGATTGAGTGCGGCGGCGCGGCCGTACCGCTGTGGATGCCGATGCGAAGCCGCAGCTGCTGATCGGGTCGGTGTCGAATTTTGAAGCTCTTGACTGCATCCAGCAGAGCCAGAGACATTCGGGCGATTTCCCGACCGTGTCGCTTACCGTTCCTGACTGGCAGACCCGACACCACCATGTAGGCGTCCCCAATCGTCTCCACCTGAAGAGACCGCAGTAAATGAATCGTTTAACATTTAGGCCAACTGGCAGCTAAGGGGGAATATTAGGGGAAGTGTAGAAAAACAAAGGAGTAAATTTAAGCCAAGAAACTCCAAACTTTTTAGATTAATTTAAAAACATTACTAGAATTTTTTTTTTGGAAAAGTCTGAATTTGAAAAGTCAAAAATTTGCTAGAAAAAAAAATCAGAAATTTTGAGATCAATAAAAAAAAAAAATTCTACAAAAATGCAGAAATTCCTGAGTTTGAAAAGTAAAAAAAATGCGATTAAAAATCGTAGAAATTTTCTAGAAAGAAACATGGAAGTTTTGGGTTTCAAAAGTTGAACATTTTTGAGTTTGCTGGAGAATATTGTAGATTTTCAAGTTCATTTCTAGAAAATTTCTACGATTTTTTGGCGGAAATGTACTTTGTTTTCAATCTAAAATAGTCCTGATACGCTTCATACCCAGGACTTTAAATCAAAACATTAGTTTCACCTTGTAAACATCAAAGTTGTCTATGATGGCATCAAAACACGTGTAGAGATCATTTAGCAGCGTCACAACCTGCAGGGAGAAACAAATAATTTTTAATACAAATGCAAAACAGAGGAGCCAGAGAAAGCTTTCTTTCTCAATAAGACACATTTCAGACATTTTCTGTTGACGTTTAAACAAAAAAAGTTAAAACATGAAAAATGTTCTGTATTATCATAAATTCAATAAAAAAATAACCAAAAGAGGAAAATTGTAATGTAATCAAATGTCCAGATTCCTTAAAAAAAGCAAATAAAATCTGTGGTTCCTACATTTATTTTTCAGGATATTGTGGTGCACAAATATGTGTCCTTTGCATTTCTTGTTTATGTGTGTTATTATATACTGCCACCATGTTCGAAATAAATGAATAACATAAATATTTATGATGGTGAAACACAGTAATTCATGTGAAGGGGAAGGAAATGATTTTACATTAGATAAAATTTAGTTTTTTAATAGTTTCATATTAGGGATGAGCATTATTGCATCGTTTATCATGTATTGTGATAATTTTGTTATCACAATAAGAACTTTTGACGATAAATCTGAAAACACCTAATTGAAAGGTTGACTCTCTTCACTGGTTAGTTGACTTCTGAATGTATTTGTTTGCACTTATTTAGGGGTATCAGAGTAAAAAAAGACTATTCATGCATTACTACATGTTTGTCTATCACAAAAAAATCCCACCATTTTGTGTAAAAGTTGATTTGTTGAGATTTCCTTTGCCAGAAACAGGAAATCTGAGATGAGGTCACTCTCTTTCTCCACTAGATGGCAATCTAGTTTTAATCTACCAGTGTTCTGCTTCAATTCCCTCCAGTTAGGAACTGGTTTCATGGTTTCCACCGACCTGCAGCGGCGTGCTCTCTGCAGACAGAGCGGTGAAGCCGACGATGTCGCTGAAATAGATGGTGACCGAGTCGAAAGCTTCGGCCTGAACCGTCTCGCCTCGTTTCAGCTGGTCAGCTACCGAGCTGGAACCCAAAAATAAAAGCATTTCAGCTCCATGCTGCTGCAGAAAACACTTAATGCACACAGTTTATCTGTGGAGGATAGTTACTGTGGCAGTATCTGGTAGAGCAGAGCCTCGGCTTTGCGTTTCTCCTCGTTATAAGCTTGAGTTCGCTCCTCCACCAGCTCCTCCAGGTTGTTGGCGTATTGCTCCATGCGAGACAGAAGGTTGTCCAGGATGTTGGAACCATAACCTCTAAAAATACAAACAACCAAGAAGAAAACGAATGAAAAAATCCTACTTCATATTAAAATGTTTTCCCCTCGATTGTTTTGATAATAAATTTTATATTTTATGTTAAAAGACACTCAAATATCATAAACCAAATCTTTTTTCCTTTAAGATATTAAGAGTAGACTCATTGTGTCACAAAGAAATCAAATTACAACTGGCTGAATTGTTTGTAATAATCAAAAAATCAGTTAATAATGTGGGAATCTTTAATTTTAAGAAAGGACCAGCCAAGAATGTGATTTGCTTTCGTACAAAAAACAACGGTTGTTTGATTTTTATCTCATAACATCGTTTTCTGTGGCGTCTTTGGTCAAATTAACGTGGACTGAATTGAAGTGTTCTGGCTGTGCCTTAAATTTTAATATTTGCCGGATCTCGTTGCTTTTTCACACTCAAAAACTCAAAAGAACATAATGTCTTCTGTCAAACTTTTTCCTTCCACTAAACTTTTCATTAATATACCTGGTGACACTACTCTGAATTGGCTGTGACCTTTCAATGGAGGATCTCGATGACATTCGAACATCAACATAATTCTGTATATAGTCTTTTTGTGACTCTAATTTACTAAAAATCTAACTTTTTTGGTTTTATTTTAACTAGCTGTAAGCTACAATGAAACAACAATAATTAAATATAATTATTATTATTGATTATTAATATATTCTGATGTGTATTTACTATAAAGTCCAGTTTTCCTGTAACAGTAAGTTGTTTCTCCACCATTAGTACATCAAGCAGCACCTACATAAGGATGATTGACAGCAGTAAGGCCCTCCTCTTGGCTCTGATTGGTTGTTTTGAACAGGAATGGTGCATTTGTTATTATAGTTTTTCCTCTTTGTTTATTTATGTTAATGAAAATTTTTTCTAAATTTAACTTTTTGTTATTTTTGGTAGTTTTAGTTAACTATAAAATGTTGATTTTTCCATAATAGGTTTATTTTGTTAGTTTCAAACAGTAAAATAAATGAACCCATTCTGGTGCAGTCACCTGAATGAATGTGATTTCCCCACCTGTGCTGCTTCCTCAGGAGGATCTTGATGGTATTAAAGTCGGGCCTCTCGTTGGGCTCCTCGCTCCAGCAGCGCTGCATGAGGACCCCGAGCTCCTCACTGTGGCTGTGGAAGCAGAGTGAGGGCCGGAGCGGAGGGACGCCGCCCCGAATCACCGCCTGGATGATCTCTGTCACACGCAGAGGCATCGAGTTAGAACAGCCGGGTCAGAGCAAAACAACAACAATTACATCTACACGTTGCCTCTCCACCTGTGGACCAAAACAGCCGCGTACTAATAAATATTTAAGGCTCTGGTTGCCGTGGAAACCCACCTGGACCCTGAAACTCAATAGGAATCAGTTCCTGTTGAACGTCACTCTGACAACTTGTTGCCTTAAATGCATCACCTGAAGGAAGTGGCGTCAAAAACGTTTTGACACATCGGTCAAAATTATCTAAACTTAATATTGATGAAAGTTTTAGTTTCACTGGCAGATTATTTCACTTAAAACAAAACATTTCCACATGTCTTCTAGCAATTTGTCATCAATATTCAAGTTATTGACTTAATACAAGCTCCTATATCTTAAAAGTTACTTGTAAGTTAGTTTAGTCTTATTTAAAGTGTACTAATATATTAGCAGTATATTATTAGTATTATATTAGTCTAGAAACTAGACCAAAAATACTTAATATTTTGTTTTTTTGCAATGCAGTCAAAAGCATCGAGAGGCTAAAAATAATCTTTTTTACCTTCTCAACATTACACAGACCATGCAATGTATTAATTAGACAAATAAAACTGTTTAATTTCTGTATTAAAGCAATGTTTAAATCACTGTAAATCCAAAGTTCAGTTACAGGTTTGACATTGTCTGTATATAGCTCACTGCACTGTAAAAACTCAAAATCTTACCAAGTATTTTTGGTCTAGTCTCTAGTGCAAATCTCTTAACGTACAAATAACTTTTCAGCACAATACAAGAGCTTGTTTTAAGTAAATAATTCATAAAAACTACTAGTCATAAATGAAATAATCTGCTGGTGGAACAAGACATTTTAATTTATATGGAAAAAATGTCTTGATCTGATGAGGTTATTAAGAAAAGCACTTTTTAAAATCAATATTAAGGAATTACTGACTTAAAAGAAGCTCCTACATGTTGCTGAAAATTTACTTTTGTCTTATTTTAAGTGTACTAAAAGAGTTCCACTAGAAATGAAAAACACTTGATAAGATTTAATGTTTTTGAAGTGTGTTAAATCTGACTAAATTTAAGCTACAATTTCAAATCTTGCCATTTTTATTTTGGTGTAAAACCTGCAAAAAAATATCTGATTCTTTCCTTTTTAGTTCAGATTTAAAGTTAGAGGGACTTTGAGATTGTATTTGTTCTTCCAAGTCATTTTGTTTAGTAAAAAGGTTATTTTCTCCCGACATTTATTGCTGTATAAGTCATGTTGACGTTGCGCCTGACAGTTGGTGGTTACCATAGCAACCGGTAACCGGCAGCTCCTCCGCCAACTGTAACTGTGTTATGTATTAGAATCATCAGCTCTGAGTTTATTTTAGGCAAATCTAATTATATACAGTGTTTTTTGTGTAATTTTGCCATTTTTTAAAAATACGTTTTTAATTACTTAGCTGCTCTTTGGGAGCTACTGTAGTAGAGACAGTTTAAGGTTATGAATTAAAATAATTCCTTAATATTGATTATAAAAAAGTACTAATTCCACTGGCAGATTATTTCCTCTTATAACGAGACAATTTCCCCATATTATAAGTGAAATAATCTGCCGGTGGAACTAGTAATCTTATAAATATTCAAGAATTATGGACTTAAAACAAACTCCTGTATCTGCATCTTTGCCGTGTTTGGTAGATGTTTTTAACTGTTATCATAATTAATGTTGTGTATTGCTGAAGCGGACCAGGCTGCGACATGTTTACTCCAGAAGTGGAGATAACACCTGACGCCATGCAGCCAACGAGGCGAAGGGTTAACGACGTGCCGACGGCGAAGGCCCGTCCAGCTGCCAGGCAGGAATGTAAACAGCCCGACGCTTTCATGGCGTTTGTGTTTCGGCTCAGAGATTAGATGCTGGGTTCGGCGCTGACCTTTGGGAGAGAGGGAGTGCGAGTCGAGGTAGAAAACTCCCTTCAGCAGAGCGACCTCCTGCAGGATCACGCCAAAGCTGTAGACGTCGCCGCGCTGGGTGCCGCAGGGCGGGCACTCCTTCCTCAGCAGCTCCGGAGCCGTCCACAGCTTTCCTGTCATTTAAACAAAAAAAACTACAATTTAACTGGAAAAAAAATGTTTTTTAGAGCGCTTTGACACCTCCTTGAAATGTAGTCACTTTATGAACAGAAAGATCCATATTTTATTTGTATCCAACACAAACATCTGACACAAAATGCTGACAATCTGTTCTTGCTACATATATTTATGTAACAGGGTTTTCTTTTAACAATATTATAGTTTCAAAGTTTGTCAAAATTGTTAATTTATTCTTCAAATCTGTCTTGTTTTGAAGAATGGGGTGGCGCAGTGGTTTAGCACGCCCCACGTTTGGAGGCTTCAGTCCTCGATGCGGACGTCGTGGGTTCGACTCCCGGTCCCGGCGACCTTTGCCGCATGTCTTTCCCCCTCTCCTTCCCCCCTCCTGTCAGCCTACTGTTGTGGAAAATGCGAGCCACTAGCGCCGCAAAAAACTCTTCGGAGAAAAAAAAAAAAGTAACTTTTCCTGCTACGCTGCTCTTGGCGGTTGGTGGTTACCATAGCAACCGGTGACTGACAGCTCCGCCCCCTTTTTTCTGTTGCAGTCGGTAACTTTTAAGGTCATCAGTTCTGTGTTTTCTTTACAAATATTATATTTTAACATATATTTTAGACAAATTTAATTATACAGGGCTTTATGTGTAATTTTGCCACGTTTTGTATAAGTTTTTAACTGTTATCGCAATTAATGTCGTACATTTGAGATATGTTTAAGTTTATAACTGTCAGCTGTTCATTGGGAACCGTTTCTATGTAGTAGGGACTGTTTTAAGATGATTTATTGTATTTTGAATTAAGTAATTCCATAATTATTTTTATTGACATAAAGTACTTGTTCCACTGGCAGATTATCTATACAAGACATTTTCCCCATGTTATAAGTGAAATAATCTGACAATATTTATAAATATTCAAGAATTACTGACTGAAAACGAGCTCCTGTATCTTGTTGTAAAGTTACTTTAGTTTCGTCTTATTTCAAGTAAGATATCTGAACTAGAAACTAGACCAAAGATACTTGGTGAGATTTAGTTTTTGCAGTGTACAGGCTTTATTTGTAACCAGGCTAAAATTGTTACCTACATACTTTTCTTACAATGGAAAATGTTAAGCTTTTGTCTTTTTATATTTCAAGCGTTTATAATAAGCAGAGCCAAGTCATCAGAGACATTTCTGAAAAGTCGACTTCGCTGCACCCAAATCGGCTTGTAAACATTCAGAAGCGTCTTGAAAGAAAGCGACCCAACTCCTGTTCTTTTACTGAGAATAAAAATTTGAAAACTCTTCTTTTAATGCAGCAAATATTCAAAGTCCTTTTTAAGTTTTGGATTTATTTCAACAATAAAAATTAGACTGCTTTATGTGCTTTATTTTAGTTTTACTTTCATCTTTCTGGCCCATGAAAACTTTTGAGTCAACTTTTTTTTATCAATAACTGTAAAAAAGTTCGAGGGGCGTAAATATTTTTCCGATGCCCTGTGCGCTTCGCTGCGAACTGGTTAGTTTTGTTCTTACGTGCGTAGAAGGCGTGTGTGTCTTCGGGGAAGCTGCTGGTCCGCAGACTCTGCAGCCCGTAGTCTGTGATCTTCAGCACAAACCGACTGTCCACCACACAGTTGGAGGACTTCAGGTTGCCGTGGGAGACGATGACGCTGTTGTGGAGGAAGGCCATTCCCTGCGCAGAAATAATCACTGAAAATGATTGACAGTTGGGTGACTGATTGTAAATATATGGTGGAAATGGGAAATAACTGGAGCATGTGAAGGCTATCAAATGCTAAATGTGAAAATTACTGGATTGGTGAAGTAAATTAATTATTGCTGTCAGAAAAACCAGAGCGGCTACAATAGGGAGCTGATCAAGAGGCTTTCACATTTCTCTAGTTGACTGAAAAATATTTTAAAATATAATAATAGTACATATATACTTCATGTACAACTATAGCTCAAAAATATTGTGAAAAATTTCAATATTTGCTCTCATTTCAGAAAGTTAAATTCAAACATTATGTAGAATTAGGGCTGCAACTAACGGTCATTTTAGTAATCAGTTATTTTATCAATTATTCCGATAATTTATTGAGTAAAAAACTGCCATGTTCTGTAGATTTTTAGTTTTGGGTGGAATAATTTTACAACAAATGTTTTTTTATTCTCTTAAATTAAAAAATTATATATTTTTTGTACAGTTTTGGATCAATTTCTGCTCTGAACATGCTGTTCTTTCACAAATTAGTATTTTTTGATTCTGTACACTCCAGCTAACTATTAATCAATTACTAAATTAGTTGAGTTTAATTTCAATAATTGATTTGTCACTATTAATCCGATTGATCATCTCAACACTATAGAGTCATCACACATAGAGGAAAGTATTTCAACCCTTCATATCTGATATTTTTGATGGTTATAAAACCCAAATTTAATGTCTTCAAATATAGAATATTGCAAGAAAAGTTGGAGAATATTTACAAAAAGTTAAGTGGAAGGAAAAAATGAAGCAGCAAGTTGTTTGATCTGTACTCCTATGCTTTAAAAACAAAATAAATATGAATATAAGGCTGTTATATCTGTGACTTTTTTTCATCGTCCAACAGTTTGTCAGGTTGGGCCGGTAGAGCAGAATCAGTGAGTTTGGTTGAGCGGGTCGTTACCTTGACGATATCAGTGATGAGTGAGTATCTGAACATCCAGTCCAGAGTGATGCCGTCGCTCTCCATCAGGTCCTGGAAGACAAACACAGGCAGCTTCATCCCGACCCTCTGTTTGCTGTTTTATCATCATCATCGTCATCATCTGTGTGGGCTTGTGAAGCAGCCAGCGGGTAAAACCCCGCAAGCGACGCCGACAACTTAAACAAGCGCGGCCACGCTGCGGCAGCGCCACCGGAGTCACGTCTGGAGTACGGGATGTTATTTCTGCCTCACTGCAGTCAGACAGCGAGCAGAAAAAAGTCTTGAAGTCCAAAAATTTAAAACATCCTGCAGCTTATCTGTGCAAAGACGACGCTTTGAAGTAGGGCTGAAACTTTCTTTTGATCATTAATCGATTGATCAGATAAAAAATGGGGACCCTGCAGATTATTCAATTAACTACTAAATACTTTTAAATACAATATTAACAATACATTAAAAATTAAATGACCAAATAATTAAATAAATTTTTGAAGAAAGAATTTAAATTTTAATTGCCTAAAATGCAATAACAGCATTCCTTTAGTGAATGTTTGATTATTTGTAGCAAAAGATGCATCAGCAGAAAAAAATACTTCTAACATCAACTTGAATCACTCAGTTCTTCTTACTTGACTCAATTACAGCTGTCAGTATGTTGTTCTTCCAGAAAATGGGCTTTATTTTGAGTCTGCATACTCCAGTTAACGATTAATCAATTGCTAATTTAGTTGACAATTAATCATTTAAGTTCTAACTGGTATCACTATTTTTGACATAAATTATGTCTTGGATTAAACTTAGAGAAGAATTATGGTTAAAATTAGCTGCCATAACAGAAAGGATAAAACCTGAATCAATTAAACTAATTTAGAAGTGTGGATGTTAGTATTCAGAAAAAAAAAACAAGCTTTGTAAACACATTTAATTTGCATTTGCCTACTTCTATTTATGCACTTTGCAAAGTTCTAACTTCTCGACGGTGCAGGTGTTGTGTTTTTTTACATAATTTGAACTAAGTGAAGCTACTTGATAAATTTTGTTTAGAAAATTTT